>ML802020.1:391725-402588 GCA_009831015.1 Picea engelmannii
CTAGATGCTTCTTTTTAGTATAAATAGGAGTCGAGGGTATGAGAACCCTAGCTTGGATATTATTGTAATAGAGCTCTGCTCAACTGGAGGTTGCCCCCTCGAAGAGGCCCGTGAATATTGCTTTCAGATTCAAAGTGCTATTTATATTGTTATTCTTATATCATTTCAGTGTTATTGTGGTGAATGTTCTGGTTATATTGGCCATTACTAGCATTTTATTTCTGTTCTGCATACATTTTATATCTGGTATATTACATTTCCAATCTTCCTACATAAACCCTAACCTTCTTTTCTAAACATATCAAGCTTCTTTTGTCCTTGATTATGGGTGGAGTGTTCACTACAAGTTTCTGAGTGGACCTAATGTTTAAGAACATGTGTTTCCTCTTGTTTGGAGGAGGGGGTCCCTTGTCCCACAAACAAGGGATCTCATACACCAATTGAACCTCCCTTCTGCTTGTTTGCTCTCTTTTGCACAAAAATTCTATGAAGACTTCAATCTACCAAGCTCATTTTTTTAAATTAGGAAAACCCTAGTTTGATAAAGTGTTGCTTCCCTCTAAGTGAAACCCTAATTGGGTAGACTGTTGGTTTTCGTCTAAATTTAGGTTTCTGTCTTGTTACGAAGATGGTTAAAACTTTGTCTATCTCACCCCTTTATTCTATAAATTGGATTATCCTCCTCCGTTTTGGTTAAAACTGTTCTTCCCAAATCATCGATTCCAAGGATTGTATCCTATTCCTTTCCTGAAGACTATACCGCGTTACATATATATGAAAAGGAAATGAAAATATTCACTACAGAAAGGCAGTAAAGCATCGAATTTGAGCTTTTATTATCAGAAACCTGATCACAAATTCTCTTCCAAATATGCAAAGAATCCTCTTACGGTCGCCCTTTCTCTTTTGATCTTTACAGTGGAGCAATGGCGTCGAATAATTTATGACAGGGAACAGAGATTGGTTGTTGAGTAGGGTGGATAAGGAATAAAGTAAGGAACACAATGGGTTGGCTCGCCGAAAGGGAGAATTTTCCAGCTTGTGCGCTCTCACTTTCTTTAACAGCGTGGGGACTGAAGAGAACCTGGGTATGGCAGGCTGGATGACCTAAAAATGTATTCGCTGTGTTTTCTGTTGTAACAGTGGACAGCTATTAGAGGACAAAGTCCACTTTACCTTTGCCTGCTAGTTTATGTGATTTATATATCCGTGCAAGCTAGTTTATGTGATACAGAGCAAACCACAGGATTGCTTCGAGCCATAGCGGTTGATACTGTATTGTTAGTAAATTAACATGGTGCAATTAACGGCAGAACAGGCTTCAATATTCAGCGAGGCCTTTTGTTTTATCGACAAAGACGGAGACGGATTTATCAGCGCAAAAGAGGTGGGCGTTGCAATGAGATCGGCGGGAGAAAATGTGTCGGAGGAAGAAGTGCAGGAGATGGTGAAGTCTGCGGGGAAGGGCGTGGACCTGCAGGCGTTCTTGCAGATGGCGGAATCGCGTAATGCCAACGGGAACGGGAAGAAGAAAACGGAGGAGAATCTCCTGAAGGCCTTCCGCTTCCTCGATAGGAATCAGACGGGAAATATCTATGTGGGAGAGCTTCGCCACCTCCTCACCACCGTCGGCGAGAAGTTGAGCGGCGACGAGTTCGATAGGTGGATCGATCAAGAAAGTGACTGCGACTCCAACGGACGCATCAATTTCGAAATCCTGGTGAAGAAGCTCATGTGCTCGGGCAACTGATCTTATCATATCCCTCCATTTCTAGAATTATTTTATTTGCAGGCACAGATTGGTTTCAATAAGCTGTGAATTTGTAGATTGTGCGAAATGTGAAAACCAGCCCTTCGGCTAAATCCAAGTCGTGTCCTCTTTCATCGTTGTCATCATCAACCGATCTCTGTGTGTAATGATTTGTCTTCCGTTAATTATCAAATCATGATTTCCATAATGGAAGAAGAAAAAAATTGCCCATCAAATGTGTTTCACCTTTAATATTATTTTTCTACATGAATAATGATTAATGATTATAGCTAATCCTCGCCCAAAACAATAAAAAATAAATTAAGAAATAAGTATGTAATAACAATAATAATTTAATTTTAAAGTTATGTAAAATTAGAATTAAAGATAAATGATGATGAAAAACAATAAAAAATAAATTAAGACATAAGTATATAATAACAATAATAATTTAATTTTAAAATTATGTTAAATTAGAAATCAAAGATAAATGATGATGGAAAATAATAAAAAATAAATTAAGACATAAGTATATAAGAATAAGACTAATTTAGTTTTAAAATTATGTCAAATTAGAAATCAAATTGGTATTTAAAACTCTTTTATTTATGATATAAAAAACTGTTCTTCTTAACTAATGCTAAAGTTTATTGTTAATATAAAAAAATATATTAAATCAATGTTATGTAAAATGCATCTCACTATTTTGTAATTAAATTATTTAATTTTTTCCATAAAATCCATTCCCTACCACTAACCAAATTCTTTCATAATTAAAAAATTGTCATCACATGGTCTTATTACAACGAAGGTTAAATTATTTCATAATTAAGAGATTGTGTGGCATGGTGTTATTACAAATGAAGGTTAGAAGAGTGAAGGATGGAAAACCTAATGCAGATATATGGACTAACAATTCTATAACATGATGGTTGAGTGGTTCTATTGTGATTATGTTGCTTGTTAGTTTGTTTTTTTATATATAAATATTTTGAATAATAAAAGTTCAATAAGTTTATTTTATGGTATTTTGGAATAATTTTTATGATTTTAAAATCTTTTATTTCCTATTTTATATTAATTTTCAAAAGTATATAAACTCTAACATGTAGTGGTTCTTATGTCAATTGAAGAGAGGTAGCTCCCTATTGATATAATGGGTGATTGGTTAAAGGGTGATTATATTTTTTCCTTTTTATTTTAGTCCTTCCAATAATTAAATCTTGGTAATACAATATAAGTGTTTGTTCCAAGGCTCTCATTTTATAAGTCACTTAACCCCCTAAACCTCTTAGGTCGTTGTGATGTTCGATTTTTCCTCCTCTTACTCTTCTTCGCACTCTGGTTTACTTTGAAACATTTTCGTTCAACCCACAACTATTAACAAAAATACCACTATGGATATTCCACCACATCCATGGGCCTAGATGCCTTGATTGAGACGGTTAGATTCACCCCTTGTTGTTAGATCAACGATCTGTAGTGACTCTGAATCCTTCCCGTCGAAACAACAGATTGCAATCTTAAAATCCATTCCAATGGTTTCACTCCGATGAATTGTTCCAATAGATCCAATGGCTCTCATGCTCAGAACCAATGGATCTGATTTCTTTGGCCCCTCTAATAGCTCGACGGTTATCACCCATCAGTTACATGTTAAGTGAACTGGTGGGACCCACGATGAATCTATGGTCAAGATTACATCATGTCCACTCTCTGATCAATGACCCTCATCCTCTCAGAATATTCCACCATCAGAATGCATCCCTTCTGGTGCCATAAATCACTATGATTGGCTCACTTCGACATCACACACTCCGACGGATCTGACGATCCTCATTCACTTCATCTCATGGTCAGGGTTCACATAGGCTTCACAACTGCATGGAAGTTAAGGTTCTTAATCCTTTCTCCCAGATCAGATCATACGATATCCAATGACTAATATCTTATAGAGCACTTCCCGATGGATCGATGATCCTTGAACTCCCTATTCATTGGACTCCCATCTCGTTACCTCTCTCCAGGACTCCGACAGTTTTCCTCCCGACAAAACTACACATGACATCAACTGTCACGATTTCAACTTTTGGTCCTCCAATAGACCAATGACTCTCGATGGCTTAGAGTCTCCCTCATCGAAATCCATTTTCAACCTTACCCTAGGTCACTCCAATGAAAACACCGCCCGACCAATGATTAGGACCTCTCCTCTCTACCAAATCGACGACCATAAATCCTCTCGACTTATAACACAAGTTTTCTTTTGGGTAATGGTCTGATTCAACACTTAATCCTTCAGGGTGTCTCCAGGCATGTCCATCAAGGTTCTACTAGACCTTCTTGGGCTCTCACCTTCACTCTAAACTAGATAAGGAAATTTCACCTCAAGACTTGGATGGAGATTTTCATATCCTGCAAGCATTCAATTTTAAGGCATGGAGTTTTATTGGCTTAAGGCTCTCTAACTACACATAGATCCTTCTCAGGCATTGTTGTCCCTTGACCAAGTTTTGAGGATCCTTGGTCATGTTTGACCTATTTTTGGGACTTCGACAGGATGTCGAAGATTGAGCGCAAGTCGAAGTAGAGATTGCGGGATCTTGGCCCCTTTTTAGGGATTTTTGGGTTTTGCGCTTATGTAATGGGAATGGGGAAGTCAAACCATGGGTTTACGCATGTTTAGGCCCATTTTGTAATGTATAAATAAGTAGCTAGGCAATGTAAGAAGAGGCTAGTGTGCTAAGTGCCAGAGTTCGATCGATGTGATCGAAGGAGGGAGAAGTATGTGATGCTAAGTGCTAAGTGTTAATTGCTAAGTGAAAGTGGTAATTGTAATTGCTTTGTGCATACTGTGTGAGGCTTGCAGAGCTAAGTGTAAGTGATTGTAAGAGACTATGGAAGGATTTGTGTTGTAACTCATGGAAGGAGGATCTAGCGAGGTGTGAAGATCTCCTCTCTTCTGTGGAGTAAGATCTCAAGGCTCTATGCATGTAGCCGATTGACCAAATATAATAAAAGAGAAGAAGAGTTGGTGGACGTAGCCCAAGGTGGGGGTGAACCACATATATCCTGCGTTGTGGTTTCTATGTGCTTTATGGTTTTTCTATTGTCTATGTGATTGAATGCTTAGTGCAGTGATGTATTCTTAGAATGATCTAATATGGTATCTTAGTAATGAATAGTGTGAATGAATGCTATATCTGATCTATGTTGATATGCTTATTACTTGAATCTACTAGATCTGTATAAATACTACATTGATCTGTTGTTAGGGTTTAGCTGGGTTGTAAACTAAGGTTGAATATTAATGAACTGTAACTGCTAAGTGCTATGTTAAGGTGTTACAATCACAGATATGTGTTCAAGATAAGGTTGCAGACATTGGAGTCTTGCAACCACCCCTGCCTCTACCTCGGGTGAGACTTCATCTGCTTCGCAGGTGTTGCCGAAAGGGCTGGTAGTTAGGGTTTTGTTGGTTCGTGCCCCCTGGGTCTGTGTTGAACCCTGAGTCTGCCCCTGTGCCAACAAATGGTTCTGTTGTCGAAACCTGAAACTGTGATTGATGGGAATTGAGGTAAAGAAAAAGAGAAAGGCCTTGTGTGTAGATCTGTTGTTGAAGTGCACAGTATATGACCTGAAACTGTGATTATTGGGAACTGAAGGAAGGAAAGAAATCTCTGTGTATAGATATGTTTCCTTAGTGCGCAGTATTCTACTTGACCTATAAAGATCTGTGCTAAAAGGAGAAGTCAGATCTAAAGAAAAGAGGTAAGATCTCAAATCTTTGCGCTTTTGTAAAGGTAAGAATATTGAAAAGTTTTAGATCTCGAAGCTTTGTTCTCCGGTAAAGGTAAGAATAGTGAAAAGTTTTAGATCTAGAAGCTTTGTGCTCTCCTGAAAGTAAGATTAGTGGAAATTTTTGTTTCAAGAGTATGGATCTAGGTATGCTTGATAAATGTTATCCTAGTCTGAAAACTAGGGCACAACTAGAAGAAAAAAGGTTTGATGTGAGTAGATCTGATAGAAATAATGAAAGATATGTTATTCCTATGCATAGAAAGAATGTTTGGACTAACAAATGGATGAAGGATCCTAGAAATAATTTTTTACAGGTTAACTACTATGATCCTAGTGCACAGTACAGGAAAGCCTGGGGATCATTTAAGAGAAAAATAGGATTAACCCTTTGTTACAGTTGCAGAAGACCGGGGTATCTTGCTAAGGAATGCCCTGGAAGAAGACCTAGTTGTCTTTGTTGTAAAGATATGGACCATGAAGTTTTAGATTTCCCTAGAATGATTGCTAAGCTCGAAAAAATGAATATGAGACAAGAAAACCTCGAGGAAGGTCATGAAACTGACACCATGGAAGAACCCCATAAAGAATCAGAGACTGTACTACTGCAAATCAAAGAAACCCTAAATGATCACAGAGATATCAACTTGTCAGAGATGTTCAAAGAAAAAGAATGCATAGAAGCAAGAATAGGAGACTTTGACATAGACTGTGTTTTGGATGAGGAAAGACAGGTAAATATCATGATAGAAAGAACTTGGGAAGATTTAGGAAAGCTTGATATGATTCCTTCATTAGGAGGAATAGGACTATTCAGGGGAAAGTTGATAAGCCAATGTGTAAGAATCACCCAGGTATCTATGAGTGCTCATGAAGCTTCGACAGAGGAAGATTTTGAGGTTGTTAGTTTCATTGAGAAAAACACTCCATTTACTATGTTATTAGGAAAAACCTAGATCGAGAAAGATCAGACTAGAAGAAAAGAAGAGGAGGCCCAAGAACAGAAATAGAAGGAATTAAAATATTTCATGACTAGGAGGATAGAACACTTGATTGCAGAATAGGAGAACAGATCGAAGCCACTTAGAACTAGAAACTTGGATCATGAAGTTGAAAGAACACAGGAAGATTCACAGATGAATAGAGAACCTACCCCTGATAAAGAAGTAGTATTAATCTCTAATCCTATGAAAGAATCTCAACAATGCAAAGTTGCTATGCCAAAAGAAGAAAATAATCAAAATGGTAAGAGGAATACCGAAACGAATATAACTGAGAAGAAGGCTAGAAAACTTAGTAAGAATAGAGAAAAGATTGAAAAGTTACAGAAAGTCTTAGAGGAAACTTCGCGGAAGGAAGATTTACAAAATTGGAACATCACCGAGATATCAAAAAAACGCCCCATGGCACTTCACCATGATGAAGCGATATGACCATTGGAAGAATTATAACCATTGGATCGATGTTCTAAAATGATTAGAACAATAGTTATGACCAGAAATATCGCCATCGGACCATTGGAACCACGCCGCAACAGACAAAACTACAATGATGGAAAAATTCTTATCCGTTGGAGAGATCTATTACGTCGTGTCTACTTAGTCCATTGTCTGTTGCACTGAGAACAATTTTTCTAATTGTATCAGAGATAACAAGAGAGACCATTGCTACTGCATTGTTCATAGTGAGATCGACATCGATTCTATTGCTTTGAGCGACTCACTCAAGATACTGAGCTAAAGGTAATGGAGTCACAGCTCCAGGAGGAAAGTAGCAAGAAACAACAGTACAGGCGCAGTTGAAGATCCTGTCAACAGTTGAAAGGATGAAGTGATTCCAAGAAAAGCACACTTCTGAACAACAGGTCCAAACCATTCAGAGAAAAGTCATGGAAGTGACTCAAAGGATAAAACCAGTCCAGGATGAAGCTTGCCAAAATTTTGAGGAGATTGAAGGCCGAGACGTAGAGTTGGAACAAGTAGTCCTTGCATTAGAACAACGTTTAGAGAGACCTGTAAATGAAGCAGTCATCCAAGAGTTCATCAAGCAAGAGGCCCTAGCACAATAACAGGTCGAAGCATATCAAGCCAAGATCGAGGCTTTTGAAGCATATCTACCTAGAACAGACTGACTCGGGACGAGTCACAGGTGAGTGTTCAAGGATTGTTGGCCCTTGACCAAGTTTTGAGGATCCTTGGTCATGTTTGACCTACTTTGGGGACTTCTACATGCTGTCGAATATGGAGCACAAGTCGAAGCAGAGATCACATGATCTCGGCCCCTTTTTTAGGGATTTTGGGGTTTTGGGCTTATGTAACGGGAATGGGGATGTCAACCAATGGGTTTACCCATGCTTAGGCCCATTTTGTAATGTATAAATAAGTATCTAGGCCATGTAAGAAGAGGCCAATGTGCTAAGTGCTAGAGTTCGATATATGTGATCGAAGGAGGGACAAGTATGTGATGCTGAGTTCTAAGTGTTAATTGCTAAGTGCAAGTGATATCTGTAATTGCTTTGTGCATACTATGTGAGGCTTGCAGAGCTAATTGCAAGTGATTGTAAGAGACTATGGAAGGCTTTGTGTTGTAACTCAAAGAAGGAGGAGCTATCGAGGTGCCATATCTCATGTCTTCTGTAGAGTAAAATCTCAAGGCTCTGTGCATGTAGTTGATTGACTGAAAATAATAAAAGAGAAGAAGAGTTGGTGGATGTAGCCCCAGGGTGAGGGTGAACCACGTATATCCTGGGTTGTGGTTGTTATGTGATTTATGGTTGTTCTATTGTCTATGTGATTGAATTCTTAGTACACTAATGTATGCTTAGAAGGATCTAAAATGGTAGCTTAGTATTGAATAATTTAGATGAATGCTAGATATGATCTATGTTGATATGCTTATTACTTGAATCTATTGGATATGTATAAATAATGCACTGATCTGTTGTTAGTGTTTAGTTGCGCTATAAAATAAGTTCGAATATTAACGAAATGTAACTGCTAAGTGTTATGTGATCTAAAAATGAAAGAAGACTTGAAATACTTGAAAACTTTTTGCAAGTGAATGTTATGTGTTTTAAAAGCAAAAGGATCAGTTTGCAACACATAAATTTAAGGATTACTTATGAAAATTACACATAGACAGCAGCATAATCAACGAACATAAACACATAAGCACAACAATTGATAAAGGAGTTCACCCCTCTCTTGGGCTACATCTCCTGGTCCAGCTTCCAATGGATCATTATTATTAATTTCTCAAAAGTGATCAAAACATGTCTTACAATGCTCAAACTGACAAATCGACCACTCCAATGGCTTCAGAACGTCCCAAAACCCCTGTTTGGGCTCTTTCGACACCTCAATCAGTCGAAAAATGAAGAAGTTAGGCCTCGTGGAAGTCCCCCTCTTCAAGCTTGTTGTCTTTGAATCTACAAAACGCACCCTTCCTGATTGAACCTGGCTCACACGCATTTTAAAGTGTGAAAACCCATCACCGGGTGCAACCACACCAACGGTGCAAACCGTAGGATGGTTAAGGTGCCTCCAGCCCCTAACCGCCTAGGCACCTGGGCGTATGAGAGCATATGACCGTGCACATTAAGCAATGGTGGTTAAGTCATTACCAAACCGTGCAACTAACCCCCACTCTCCAGGTCATGGGCATATGGCACACGTTATATGACCAAGGGTTAAGTTTCAAAACCCGTGCACACATAAATCTATCGGCTACATTACATATAATATGGTCATATTACATTTCAAATGACCACGGGCCAGGGCTAAGCCCCGGCCCGACCCCCTGCCCAATATACAAACTTGTAAATTTAAATATATTAAAACATATACATTTAACAAGCAATACCTTGTGGCCCATTGGTCGGGCGGTCGTGCGAAGGCGCTCGGAGGTGTGGGAGGTTCGGGGGTCGAACCCCACAGACTCCACCATATATTTTACATAACAAAATAACCAAATAACGAGTGACACATGGCGCCCATGGATTGGGCCACGTGTCCTCATACCACTTGCCACCAAACTAACACGTGTTATCTCCTGATTCGTCAACAGTCAACCAACCATTGCTTGCCATGTCACCTTGGTACAGTCGTATGGTCCTACCATGTCAGACCGTATGGACTGTACGGACTATACGGACTGGTACAGTCAGCATAAATTTTTTTTTGCCTGTTTGGCTTGACGAAAAGATCACAATATCTTCTCCATACGGAGTCCATTTGACAAAGTAAATATACCACCGGAATCAGGAAGATGAGACGGACGCAATGGCACTGTTTTCGTCGCATTCCGAGCACCTTGAAATTTGAGCAAATTTTGATCCCCTGATCACACCTCCCCATTGGGAAGCTTTTGGACCTCCAAAAGACTATCTCAGTCTATGTGAATATGAGGGTAAAGTTCCCTCACCCTTCCAACCTCAATCCACTTAGCCTTGCTTGGATTCATCCCTTTAAGACCAACTCACAAATACTCCACATTTCCTTGCTTCGAAGCTCGCATTCTCCTATCCAGGATGGTGTCTTCCTGCAGTTCTGTTAGATACTCTGGAGAAAAATCATTTATGGAAGGAATATGAACATGCTCTCCTTGATCATCAATCAATGGAGGCTCATAAAACTTCAAATTCTCAACATTAACAACTGCATACATCTACATATAAGGAGGCAAATCTAAACGAAAAGCATTGTTACCAATCTTGTCGACAATTTTGAAGGGACCATATCGAATCGGTTTCAACTTTTTACCTTCTCCTTTAAGCCTCTCCTTGCTGATGTAAAGCCAAAATTCATCACCAACTTCGAAACTGTGATCAACACGATGCTTGTCATGTCTTGTTTTGTACTTGGCCTGACTCTTTTCCACCTGCTCTTGCACCACCTGATGTATTGACTGAATTTGTTCAATGAAATTCTCTGCCCTATCAATGTCATATTGACCATCAACTGCAATATCTTTCCCAAAGATAAAATCTAAAGGCGACTTGGGAAAATATCCAAAACATGCCTCAAATGGCGACGTTTGCATCGAAGAGTGCTTAGCTCGATTGTACACATGTTGAACGTAGTGTAAATGTTCATCCCAAAGTTTAGGATGCTTACTGCAATAAGAACAAAGAAGATGTACCACTGTACGATTCACCACCTCTGTCTGACCATCTGTCTACATATGAAAAGATGTGCTCTTTTTAATCTTGGTGTCCATGAGTGCCCACAAACTTGACCAAAAATTTCCAACAAATCGAGAATCCCGATCAGAAATAATGGACTTGGGAAAACCAAAATGCACCCAAACATTTTGAA
>ML802020.1:405387-432311 GCA_009831015.1 Picea engelmannii
TACACAAACCTCATCTAGATTCGAAGGATTAAACATAAGTATAGTATGCCTCAAATAACTATGCAAAGCACCAATATATTTGAGCAATGTTTCCTGTGAAGAAAAATCAACTCCCAAAACCAAAGCTCTTCTCCTAAATTCCTAAGTAAAACTTTGTACATTCTGTCCTTTTGCTTGTCTAAAATTATACCATTCCATGGTTGCCTTTTGTTTATATGCCAAGGGATAAAATTGTTTTTTAATTTCTATAATGAAATCATTCCAAGAAAGCAAAATTTTTCCATTCTTTTTCATTTCCTCCTGTGTCTTAGATTCCCACCAAATAAGTGTTGAACCATCTAATCTTAATGAAGCAAGCTGAATTTTGGTTTCATCATCTTGAATCTTTTGTATTCTAGAATATACTTCAATTTGACGTATCCAGTTATCTAACTTTTCAGCGTTAACTTCTCCATTATAAATTGGCAACTCAAATTTTATATCAAGCTTTAATGAAGGAATTTGCGAAGGAGTTTTACCATGCCCATTTGGAGAATTCAGAAGATGTTTCGAACTGGTAGAAGAAGAAGAAGAAGAAGATGATGGAGGAGGAGAGGGTGGTGGAGAAGCACCATTCCCTCCATTTCTGCCTGGAGTTTTGTCACCATCGCCTCCCTTATGCATTGAAGGGTTGGAGACTTCACCCTGTTACATTATGTTCTGTTTCATCAAGATCTTCATCATATCTCTCAACTCCATGACAACCTCTTCGAGATCTTCATTTTCAGCCGGAACACGTTCATGACTTTCTGCATGAGCCATGCTTGGTGAATGTCTCTCTGAAACTTGTGGTGAATGAAACTGCTTCCTCCTTGTCAGATAAGAACTTGGCTCCACAAGTTGACTTTCTCCTCTTGTGAGTTTCAACCTTGTGAGCATCAGAAACAAAACTTGCAAACAATCAAGTCTTCAAAACCAATGCTCTGATACCAACTTGATCTAAAAATGAAAGACTTGAAATACTTGAAAACTTATTGCAAGTTAATGTTATGTGTTTTAAAAGAAAAAAGATCAGTTTTCAACACATAAATTTAAGGATTACTTATGAAAATTACACATAGACAACAACATAATCAATGAACATAAACACATAAACACAACAATTGATAAAGGAGTTCACCCCTCTCTTGGGCTACATCTCCTGGTCCAAATTCCAATGGATCATTATTATTAATTTCTCAAAAGTGCTCAAAACATGTCTTACAATGCTCAAACTGACAAATCGACCGCTCCAATGGCTTCAGAACGTCCCGAAACCCCTGTCTGGGCTCTTTCGGCACCTCAATCGGTCGAAAAACGAAGAAGTTAGGCCTCCTGGAAGTCCCCCTCTTCAAGCTTGATGTCTCTGAATCTACAAAACACACCCTTCCTGATTGAACCTGGCTCACACGCATTTTAAAGAGTGAAAAACTAGCATCGGGTGCAACCGCACCAACGGTGAAAACCGTAGGACGGTTAAGGAACCTCCAGCCCCTAACCGCCTAGGCACCTGGGCGTATGAGAGCATATGACTGTGCACATTAAGCAATGGTGGTTAAGTCGTTACCAAACCGTGCAACTAACCCCCGCGCTTTAGGTCATGGGCATATGGCACACATTATATGACCAAGGGTTAAGTTTCAAAACCCGTGTGCACATAAATCTGTTGGCTACATTACATATAATATGGTCATATTACATTTCAAACGACCATGGGTTGGGGCTAAGCCCCGGCCCGACCCCCTGCCCAATATACAAACTTGTAAATTTAAATATATTAAAACATATACATTTAACAAGCAATAACTTGTGGCCCATTGGTCGGGCGGTCATGCAAAGGCGCTCGGAGGTGTGGGAGGTCTAGGGGTCGAACCCCACGGACTCCACCATATATTTTACATAACAAAATAACCAAATAATGAGTGACACATGGCACCCATGGATTGGGCCACGTGTACTCATACCACTTGCCACCAAACTAACACGTGTCATCTCCTGATTCGTCAACAATCAACCAACCATTGCTTGCCACGTCACCTTGGTACGGTCGTATGGTCCTTCCACGTCAGACAGTACAGACTGTACGGACTGTACGGACTGGTACAGTCAGCATAATTTTTTTTTTGCCTGTTTGGTTTGATGAACAGATCGCGATATATTCTCCATACGGAGTCCATTTGACAAAGTAAATATACCACCAGAATCAGGAAGACAAGACGGACGCAATGGCACTGTTTTCATCGCATTCTGAGAACTTTGAAATTTGAGCAAATTTTGATCCCCTGATCATTATGTTAAGGTGTTACAATCATAGATATGTTTCCTAGCTAAGGTTGCAGACACTGGAGTCTTTCAACCACCCTGCCTCTACCTCAGGTGAGACTTCATCTTCTTCGTAGGTGTTTCCGAAAGGGTCGGTAGTTAGTGTTTTGTTGGTGCGTTGTTTTAGCATTGAACCCTGGGTCTACCCCTGTGCCAATAGGGATCAGATCATTTCACTGCCAATTCCTTAGTAAATATTTTTATATCTTGTAAGATTTCCATTCAAGGGCTTGTAGTTTTCACAGGAATACATTCAGTGTTAACTTCTCACTGGAATATTCAGATTTACCAGGTTATTAGTGGAAACAATCATGCACAATCCATTTTACTTAGGAATTCAACTATTCCTTCACATATTCACATTCATCATTTACACAATAAACATATTTCCTTCATTACTAAACATAAATTAGACATGGCCAATTTGTATGTTTTAAACCTAAAAAGTAAAGGAATTCATATTGATTCTTAAGAAAAACATAAACTAATCAATGGCTCATAGGATTACACAGTCAACAATCTAGGGAAATCATTCCTATTGTTTCTCTACACTAGGAGAACTTCTCAATTCTCATAGACTTTGTCAATGAATCTGCAACATTCTTAAAAGTGCCAACCTTCTCCAACAACACCTTCTTGCCTTCAACCATGTCTCTCACAAAGTGATATTGTACATCAATATGCTTTGTCTTTGAATGATAAGTTGGGTTCTTATCCAAGAATATTACACTCTAACTAATGCAATCTAATCTTATTGCTTGGTGTACCGACCCAATACTTGAACATAATCTTTGTAGCCATATTGATTCCTTGCATGCATGAGTGATTGCCATGTATTCATCTTATGTAGTTGAGAGTGCCACTACAACCTATATTTTTCTCATCTATCTAATTTCTCCTATAAATAGGTTAAAAACATACCCACTTGTAGATATTTTATGATCCGTATCTCCATCCCAATCTGCATCAACAAACCCATATATGTCCAACAATATGTCCAATCCTGGTCTACCTTGGTAGAACAATCCATAGCTAGAAGTGCCACGCAAATACTTCAAACCCTATTTACTGCTATCCAATGCTCCTTCCCTAGTTTTGACATATACCTACTCAAAAATACCACTTCATGTGCAATGTTTGGTCTAGTACAGACCATTTCATACATCAAGTTTCCAACTGCACTAGCATATGGAACATGGGACATGTCCTCTTCCGCTTCCTTTTTCTTGGGACACTGATCTATAAACAACTGTACACCTATAGGAAAAGGAAACTTGACTGGTTTACTTTCTTTCATATTAAACCTCTGTAATATCATCTCAACATATTTTCTCTGATTTAACCAAAGTTTCATGTTTTTGCAGTCTCTTTTAATCTCCATTCCTATAATGAAGTTACTAGCACCGAAATCCTTCATGTAAAATTTGGAGTATAGTTGTGATTTTACCTCCTTGATAACTTCCATATTATTTCCTATCAGCAACATGTCATCGACATACAACACTACATAAATGAAGTTATTACCAACCTACTTGAAATATACACAGTGATTGGCCTTTCTTCTCACAAATCCAAGTGCAAGGATGTATGTGTCAAACTTTTGGTACCACATCCTAGGTGATTGCTTCAAACCATATAGTGACTTCTTTAGCTTATAGACTAGCTCTTTATTTCCCTTCAATGCAAATCCTTCTGGCTATTTCATGAATATTTCTTCTTCCATATCCCCATGAGGGAATGTTGTATTCGCATTCATCTATTCTACTTCAAAATCAAAAGTAACAACAACAGATAAAAAAAATATAATAAAAATTAACTTGGCAATAGGAGAAAAAATTTCACCAAATTCAATTCCCTCTACCTGGGAATAACCTTTTGCTACTAACTGAGCTGTGTATTTCTCCACTTTTCCTTCTACATTCAACTTCTTCTTAAATGCCCATTTGATGTCAATGACCTTTCTTCAAGTTGGAAACTCAACTAGATCCCATGCCTTATTCATATCAAATCCATCCATCACTTCAACCATGGCCTTTTTCCAAAGTTTACTATCCTCTGAATTAATTACTTCCCTGACAGTTCTTGAATCATCATCAATAATATATAAAGAAAAATTATCACAAAAATTAGGTGGACTATACCTTTCTAGTTTCTTTCTTTCCCTCATTGATCTCCTCGATACTGGATTATGAGGTTCTTCTTCTTATTATTCATCTTCTTTCATTGATTCAGATTTTGCATCATCCAACTCAAACTCTATTTTCTCAAGTTCTTCTTGCCTTTGTATGAATTCATGTTTCAGAACATATTTAACCTCTCTAAAAACATCATCGTGATGTAAACAATCTTCTTCATTTCTCACTTCCAAAGCTTATAATGTTGTTGACGGATCGAAATATCCCATTCAATAATATGAGAGAAAACACTTGATGGTAGGTCCCAATCAGACCCACTCTCATTTTGGATAGCGCTTCCAACAATATTTTTTCTTCGTTACCGTTCTAACTAAAAAATGACTAATATGAATCTGAGAACTAAAGGTTCTCAAATGAATTAAAAATAATAATCCTAACTAACTATCTATAACCCTAAGATGAATAAATTAACAATCTAATATGCAGGGACTAATTTATTCTAATCTAACTTATCCTAATCAGGAGCAAACTAATAAATGAGAACAATAAAAGATGATATTACTTGTACAGAAAAAATTTTCATTTAACACAGAATATTAACAATTGACGAAGTGATCAATTACAACCAATAAGATCGATTAGTGAACCGAATCACCAGGTTTTTGTACTCATAAAAGAAAGCTAATAGCAATTGTAAATAAAATAATATTAATCTAGAAGAAATTCATAGATCAACATTCATATATTTTAGAAACATATATACATAAAATTGAATAATCATATGCATACACATAAAACCCATCATCTCTATAACTGTCTCTTGTTCTTTCATTCATTCAACAATAATAGTACCAGTCATTTTAAAAAAGAACAAAAGTCCCTCTTTATTTTACATTCATCCCATTTATAGAATCCCAATGGGATTACTTCATATTCCTTATCTTCTGAACAGTCAGGATCCTAAAGTAGCACTTTAGTTTCCTTTCCCGATTGATACATTGATATGATTACAGTGAAATAATTGTTCTACAAAATTTCGGTTACAATGTAGTCCTCAAGGGTGCCCAGATGGTTGTGATTTTGGGTCTATGAATGCCTTCCATCTTTTGAAGTCTAGGAGTATGGAATCCACTTTATTGAGTTGCATTCTTTCCATATCTTCTCTGCCTTTTCACATGAGGATGATGGCCTTAGTCATTAATATTTTTTCAACACATTGCATGGAATCATTTGTCTGGGTAATTACTCTAGATGGTTGGATTAATCTTGTTTTTATAACCTTCGCATTGATTTTTTTCATTTCTTCGATGGGTTTCTGGCTAAGGTTCCTTTTATTATCCACGTCTTCATCCATCGTTTGAGTTGATGAAGCTTTTTCAATATCTCACAATGGGTCCATTTTTAATAGTGAGAGAAGGTTGTCGGTTGATCTTCATACTTATATAATTGATGTTGTGATCTTCTCTTGGGTATTTAAGACATATTCTATTGTTGCCATTCTTTCATCTAGGAGTTGGTGATTTTGGATCCTTCGTTCATCTCAGTACATCGGTAGGGTCTGTAGGATCAAGGATTCTTGCAGTGAATCCTTCCAATTTATGATTTTGTTGCAAGATTCGAGGGATCTCTAGTATTTCTCATGCATCGTCTTCACTTGCGTATTGAAATTTTCATGTTCACACCTAACCATCATAGTTTTTTCAAGTGCACCAAACAACCATTTATGTGTGTTTTGAATTTATTCATTTTTCTCGGTGCTATTTGTTTTTACGGTTTCAAGAGAAGTTGTTTGGTTTCATCTCTCTTCTACGGTCTCCCTCAAGAGGTCATTTTCTAGTTGTATACCACTGATTTCATTTGCACCTCTAATTTCATTAAAAGTTCTCAATTCGTCCAATTCTCCTTTGAGCTTGGCTACCTTTTGGTCTTGTGAGGTCTTAAGATTTTTCATCTCACTCACATGGGCCTATTAGGTGAGTGAGGTTGATTTGCTAAATACAACCTGTAGATTTTTCTCTTGTTCCTGGAGCCGCCTATCCATCTCCTCTTCATGGATTTTCTTGGTTTGTTGGATTTCCTTCCTATGCTCACTAGCCATAGCTTATTTTATAGTCTCCGAGGTCTTTTCTAACTTCGTAACCTTGGATTTTGTAGTGTCAAATTCCACTACAAATTCATGGATTGATACTATGTTTACACCTGCAAAGGAACTGAGATTCGACGTTGCTTGTAAGGCATTATTCTTCACATCAGGTACATCTTTCCATTTGATGTTTATTTCGGGGTCTCCTTGGCTCTGGTCAGATTTTCCCCTTTTCCTTTCAGGGGTTCTTTTTGTTGGCCCTTGGTCATGTATTAAGGAAGAAAGCGAATATTAAGGAGGAGGAAAGATAAATTATGAAGTGCGCGGAAGGCACACAAACAGAGGAGGGGTCGAAGTGGTTAAATAAGAAGAAAAGAAAGAGAGAAGTAAAGGAAAATCAAGCCTTTAAAAGAGAATATCAAGGAAGACAAAGAAACAAGGAATATGGATCATGGATAGGTCAACAAGCGGAAGAAGACATGAATGGGTGCTTTGGAGAACCTTGATGTTGAAGGAAAATCTTCCTACGGACAGGTAGATCTCCTCAAAGAGCTAGACTCTTAAATCTAAGACATAAAGTGCTTATCATGGGCACTGACTTCCTTTTAGGTCTAAATAAACTAATGCATGAAGAGGAAGGAGGAAAGATGTACCTTTTACAGGTGCTTGTCCCTACACGCTCTGAGTTGAACTCCAATCTTGAGCTCCTCGATAAGCCCTGTAGACAAACAAAATACAACCACTTCCTATTCTATCAAGATTAGTTCAAAGTAGACCTATCTACTTAGAGACAAATTCATGTAATGTCAAACAAAAATTAGAAATAAACATGCCAAGCATATTACATTAATGTGGACAAAATGTTACTTACATCCATAGATGTGAGTGTAGCAGTTTCGTCAAGTTCTCCTTGCCTAACCCTTTCTCAAAAGCTCCACAATCGGAATGACGATAGCTTCACTGATTAGCCTCCACTTCACTATGTGTTTCCTATGATATCATAGGTTTCAATTCTTCTCATCCTTTCTCCAAATATCACTTATGAGATCATAAGTTTGGTATGATTCTCCATCAAGTTCCCCCTCTCACCATGAGAAATGTTGCTTATATAGCCTTGGAGAGGCTCAACAACTTGAGATATCTTTGAGGTGAGTTGAGGATTTTCCTCCTTGAGTTAGGGATCTTCCCTAAGATCATGGCCTGAATAGGGATTCGAACCCAACTACCTTCAGGGATTGAAGGTATCCTTCTCCCATTCATCTCAACAAACCAACTGCTACCCAGAATAGGTAGCGCTCCCTCAAAAGGGCCATCAGAGCGTTATAGCGCTCCCCAGTAGGCTTTAGCGGGGCACCAGCACTCCCAAGAGCAGTAGCGCTCCTCCAAAATGGAAAAAAAGTATTATAATGCTCCCATATAGTCTATTGGGGGGCGCCAACACTCCTGAGAGAGGTATAGGGGAGCGCTCTCCTCTAAAAACTCAGTTTTTTGGGTTCTTTCAGATGACGAGAGGTTCATAAGCCTAGTTAGCCATTCTTCCTCTTCCAAATCAAGTGTTTGATGTGTGTCAAGTGTACTTCTCATGTATTTATAGGCACAACATAGGCATCATGGAAGTATGCTTCTCTTAACACTTGCGACACTTGCAACCCTTGTAATGATGACACTTGCGACACTATCAAAGTGAGTATTTTTTATGTGTAATAGACTGCCCCCCAAAGTATGAAGTTAGAATATAGGAACTGATAACTGAAATGCTTTGTAGACTTTCAAGCAAGGGTATAGACGTAGAGAACCTGACAGAAGCTGCACACAAACATCCAACAAATATTATGACATGTTTCAAACCCAAGACAGGCATACCTATGCTTGGGTGATCAAGACTTGCAAGATATGGCCACCATAAAATACACTGCGGATCCATAATTGTATTGATAAAAGGTATAGCCACTGAGGATAGAATGTGGATCTATACTCTTATGACCTGAATTGATCGTAGCCATGAAGAATACACAGTGGATCTATGAGATGATAAGACATAGCCATGACCAATACAAAGTGGATCTATGTAACAGTATATGTGTCATTGTTCAAGAGAAACTCCATCGCAACCTGGGAAAAGTACATATCAAAGTGATCACTCAACCCAGGGTCTTCTTACCGATCTCGATGTAGTACGAATCTAACCATGTGAATAGATGTCTTGACATCGAACATGGTGGAAACCACTTGATTACCGGTCAATGATGTAAACCGTTAACAAGCACGAGGGAGATCACCATTAATGTCAATGATTCCCAAGGTACTCTAGTACATTCCAACAAATGTGAATGGATGAGCTGAAGTCCAATCAGAGGTCAATGATGCAAACCCACTGTCGAATGTGAGGAGGCCTGCCATTGAGGCATGCAAGTCCCAAAGTACTAATTGGTTTCTAAATCTAGTTCCTGGATAATGTGTTGAAATCGACAGGAATAGACTCGTCAAAGGAGGGCCTTGATATATCCCCCATCAACAACAAAAAATAGACACAGAGATGTAATTGGTAGATCAAATGAACATGGACTGACATGGGTATTGAGACAAGATATTTGTGATGGATGAATCTCGAGGCGGATACTTCCCTTGAACACTGAGGCACGACAACAGAAACATGACATGGACCAAAACTTGATGGTGTAGTGGATGCTGTGACTTACGTCGGGTGACCCAAAGGAGTAAAAGAAACTCAAAAGATTGGCTCAATGCAGAGGTTCAATAGATTGAAATGCATGCAAAGACAAAGTGCCGTGTTCAAGGGTGACTCTAAGAGTTACTTGGTAATGTTCTCAAAAAAATGCTTGGCTTTCTTCTTTCAATTTTTTCCCCCATTCAGATAGATGACTACCTCTTTTTAATTTAACGAGCTCGAGGAGGATAACACATGCTCGATAAAACTCACCTTCGGTAAGTTCCTCTTCCTTTGTTTAACGAACTGGAAGGAATAAGGGTTCGGTCCCATATGGGTCTGTCAATGTTTCTTTTAATGAGTCCACAGATAGAAAACTTGAAGGTTTTTCATGATTATAGAGTCTGGAAAAACACTTAAAAGAGAACTCTCTCAGTTCCTTTTTTATAAAGTAGTCTGATGAGACCGAAAAAGAGATAAACTATCACTCAACATACATTTTCTTCAAATACTTTAATGAGCGTGAAAAGAACAAGGTCACTCGGTAATCTTTTCATGTTTAGAGAGTCTGAAAAGAACTTAAAGGTGACTCCAGTGTTGTCCTTTTTTGTAATGTTAGTCTCGCGAGGCCGAAAAAGAGATAAATTATCACTCGAAAGATGCCCTTTCAAACCTTTTAATGAGTGGGAAAGGAAGCAAGATCACTCGACAATCTTTTCATGTTTAGAGAGTCTAAAAAGAGCTTAAAGGAGACTCTAGGGGGTTCCTTTTTCATGTATCCATACAGGTCCGAAAAAAAGATGAAAGTCTACCCGGATGCATTCTCATGTATATATGAGCACGAGAAAGAACAAATACTAAGATCGGTATGCCCCCATATTGAAATCTAGTGGCTTAACTCCAGAAAGATCATCAAAGGCACGAGACATGCCCTCCAAGCTTCAATTCATTCACCGGCTCTAAGGTCATCACCAATTTTTCTAGTAGATGAGAAAAAGGAGAAGGGTGGATGAAAAGAAGGTTCAATAGAGATGATTGTGTCATTTTTTAATGAGCTTGACATAGGAAAAGAACTATGCTTAGGGCCTCTATTTCATTTTTTAACAAGCTTTCCACAAAGAAGAGAAACTATGCTCATGACTGCTTCTTGATCATGGCTTCCAGGAGGATAATGCTCTGGAAGGATACCATGTCAAGGGAAAAAATGCAGTCATGGCTTCCAAGAGATCTTCACTGGATGGAAGATAATCACTTGGGAAGGAACACATGTCGAGGGTCGCAATAGGATTAAGGAGATCAGGGTCCAATAACCCTACCAAAGAAATCACCATGTCCACTACCGGATCCAAATCGTTGGAAGTTGAAATCATGGGAGATAATGAAAATTCAACACTAGGAGGGGAGATAGAGTGTATATCTTCCCAAATTTCTTCACGAGGGGGAAGAAAATAGGATTGGTGACAGTTATCATCCCAAGGTAACTTGTCAATGCGAAGTATTTCCGGAATAGATTCATCAAAAGGAAAAATTGAGGAAATGCAGTCGATTGCAGACAACAAGGAATTCAACCATGAGTGCATCGAGGAAACGTTAGGCGCCAATAGATGTTGGTCATATGATGAGGGAGAAGTGGATTGGGTAGAAACATATGACGTTTAGGTTGGACTAAGTGGCATGGTGTCACCTAGTGCATCAAATTCCAATGGACGAGGTACAATCCAAGGGTCAGATGATTCCAAAGATTGATAAGCCACAATCGAAATCATATCGACGGTGGCAATATGATGTGTATTCGGTGGAAGTGGTGTAGGGAAGGTACCCATGAGGCTAGAATATTTCAGTAAGCCAACACCAACACTTTCATACATGATCTTGTGGTCTCCCAAGAAAGGAATATTGTTGGTAGTAGGAATGCGAGCATCAGACGTGCAGAAATCCAACTGATCAACAGTGACAATTTTTCCCTGATGAGGAAATTGGACACATCGAAAAACTGACGAGGCAACGACAGTCATAACATAAAACCAACTTCTTCCAAGTAACAAGTTGTAATCAAGGGGAGCATCAACCACCTCGACATCAACAATAATAGTTTTTCCACCCAATTGGATGGGAAGGGACTATAAAATCCCATGGGGATTAAAACCTCGCCCATCGAAGGCGTGTAACATTGTCAGGGATTTGTTGAGTGCTCTTGATTTTAAACCTTTCCAACACGCCAAAGACATGACACAAGTGGAGGCTCCCTCATCTAGAATATTTCGGTGGATTTGTTGGTTGTGAACAACAACATCAACTTGGAAAGCGAGTTGATGGGAGAGTCAAGACACATAATTGTCTAGGTTAAACATGATCTGATTGGACAACTCAGGATCAAAAGTGGCAAGAGCAGCCAAGAGCATTCTACGTTGACTGGGGCAATGCTGTAGAACTTCTAATGCAGACATAGCACACGGTGCTTGAGCCAAATCTTCAACAATCTTCTAGTTCTGGGAAACACGTGAACTAGGATTAAAGGTAGCTTTGTGGATAGTGCTCTTAGGAGGGCATAAGATAGAGTCGAACGTGGGTTTCTCAATCTGAAGTGGTCCAGATAGAGGATTAACCAATGGAAGACTGACGAAGGACGATGATGGATCCGGTAAAGTGTCAGCACCGTTAGTGTCTTTTCCTTTGTTAGGGTTACCTGGTGTGTTGTATGTCTTAGAGCGAGGGGTCAAATTGATCCCATTAAACATATAAATATGTACACTTTATGAGGCCTCATCATTAGGATCGCTAGAACTACCCCCAGGAGAGGGGTTTTGAGAAACCATGGATTACTGTTGTGGAAAAGATTGAGTAAGCACAGTGGGTTGTGACTTGCCTTGGAAAATTTTGGCCACTTCATTGCGAAGTGGACAATCTCGAGTGTAGTGATCATCACCACAAATGATACACAGGAATTTCAGTTTCTGTTGTGGTTGCTTTTCAGTAGCAGGTGTTTGATTTTTGGGTTGTTCATTATTATTTTTTGATTTATTCTTTGTCTTCTTATTACCTCTGGATTGTTGTGAAGGGGTATATTGAACTGCATTCACCTCAGAGATCTGAGTTTAGGGGGAGGTAGAGGAGGGTGTAGTCGATTTGAAAAAGATTGAGTTTTTACAGAACCGATAACACCATCCGCATGAGATGAGGATGATGGCTTAGAAGGATCTGTATTAGCTTGAGAAGCATTCAAAAGAAAATCATACAAAGTACCATATTTAGAATAAACCAAGTCTAAGTACTGAGCCCGAGTTATGGCTTGTTCCTGTATGATCACACCACCCATAGCGACATCGCAAGCGATCGGGGGTAACAGTGATTTAGTAAACCATTCCACCAATAGTATGTTAGGAATGACTGCCATGATCATCCTTTGTCATCGCCTCCACTCATGAATATGGTCAGAGATATGCATGGAGTTAGTTTGACGAAGGGAGGTCAAGAGTTTAGTACCCGTCTCGTAGAAAATAGGCAATTGAAAGTGCGTGAGGAAAGATATGGAAAGGGAATTGAAATCATGAAAAGAAGCACGTGGTAGTTCAATATACCACTTTGCTACTGAACCGGTAAGTGTTCGCTGGAAAAGACACAAACATATAGAATCATCCATGAGGGAGTTTGATGAACACCACAAATAGAAAGTCATCACATGGTTGTTTGGATCTTCACCAGAGTTTCCATCAAATTTTGGAATATCATAAGGAAGTTTAGCTGGAATGACTGGCTAAATTGGTGAATGAGAAATAGGATCATTAGTTATCCGAGACAAGTCTGGGAGATCCAGAGTTACAAGGAAAGGTAGTTTTCGGTTAATTTGCGAATGATACTAGTGCATCATAGGAACACCAGTAGGACCATAGATTGGGTTAGGTGGATAGTTGTAACCAGTAGGTCCTCCTACATACGGTTGTTGTTGTCTAGGATAAGAAGGATTTGATGGTGCATGAGAAACATTGGCATAACCCGGTGGGTTCTGAACATTATAGGTCGGGTGAATTATTTTGCCATGAGGAGGATAAACATTTTTCCCTTGAGAATGGTAAGGAGTAGATCTCAGAGGCGGATACACATGAGGCCCATGAGGAGGATAAGACTGTGGTCCCAGAGAACTCCAGGTGGTGTTTGGGATGCCGCCCGGATAAGATTGCCCGTAAGATGTTTCAGAAGGGACATGATTGGATACTCCTCCTAGTGGGTTATTATACAAGTTCCCCCCAATGTGGGGTTGGGTAAAAATGCCTCCTGAAGATACTCCCCAGGATTGTGAAGGGTTTCCAACAAACGAGGGTTGCCCCCCTACCAGCGGTGGATTTACAACCGGGTATGACTGGAAAATGGAGGTTGCCCTCCAGGAGGAGAATGAAAAGGGGGTTGTCCCCTGGGAGGGGTAGGCCCACCATGGAAAGGTATTCCTCCAGGAGAAAAAGGTTCATTGGATGGTGGTTTCCCTCTAGCCAGTTGTGTTTGGCCAGTAGGGGTCTGCATTCTCGGGTGAGAAGATGTCCCAGCAGGATCATGTGGAACATGTGGGGCTGTAGAGTAAAATCTTGTAGAAACGGGGGTAGATATTGAAGTGCTTTGGGGATGAGTATAGGTGATGAGTCCATCATTAAGATGGACTTATGCTGGTGTAGCAGTAGGGTGAATAACCTGATCGACTGGGTGATTCATGGTTTGACCGGATGGTCTTGTTTCACTAGGAGGATCATGAGGTTGAAAGGGTTGTCGAAAAGATTCGAAATGTTCATAGAGATCACGTCCTGATGAATTCCTCCATATAGAACAAGCAGGTGTGGGATTGGTTTCTATTGTGGTTCTAGGATGAATAGGAGTCCTATACTCATCACCAAAGATTGGTTCTGTGGATCCCATATATGTTTCGGTAAAGATCTTCTCTAGTAATCGTGGGATCTCTTCGTCTATGACGTTCTATAGGGAGTCTAAATGAACCAACAATGGTTCAAGAGGAGTCACCGACATATATGTAGTGGGATTTTCAACCGTGACCAAAGCACCTTCTAAGTTATCTAACAGAGGGGTAATAACACTTCTAGTGTCGGATTGATTTTCTACCGCTCTACAGTAGTTGTCTTATGGAGGTTTAGGAGGTAAGGGCTGATAGCCTTATGGAGGCAGCCCTTGCATCCTATGTGATTGGCAAAGACCTTTATCATCTACGGGCTCAATTGTGGAGAAAAATAGAACACACTGAAAATCTAGGGCCAACTAACAAAAAGAAACAGCATGCGGTAATAAAATCTAGGAATCAACCAAGAAGACAAAACTTCTTTCGATGATCGTACTAGTTGGTGATGAAATCCAATGTCGCGTGATCAAGTCAAGAAGGGGCTAGGATATGGTGGAACAATTACAATGGCGACCTGCTTAATGGACTTTCACCTTGGTGCAAGCTTCCACGCAGTAATTGTGGATTTACCCTCCAAGGAGCCCGAGTGAGTTAGAACAATGTCTGTTCCAGGTACAGTGAGACTTCCCTTCACCGTCACCTTGTGTAAGTACCTAAAAATTATGGCAACTAAAGACACCAATCTGCAGTGAGTCCCTGGGAAGGTACAGTCTACAGTCCGATACAAAATGTATGGGCTGGATAACAAGTCTGAAATCAACCTGAAAGGATCCCACACATAATCGTGGGTATACCTTCCAATGACCCCCAATATATGATCCAACCACTACAAATAGTTGAACCACGAAGGGATAATCTCTATAATTCACCTGAATGCGACCTCGTGGGTAACCCCTGTGTGAGAGGGGGATCCCAGAAAAACAATACAACAATTGGATTTTACTCTCCCTAGCTCAGGATGCTAATGTTTTCTTTTGAAAAACTTTGGAGAGTTGTACTCATAGCCTAATCCAAAGTGATAACCCTAGTCTACTGTTGGTGGAAGATCCTAAAAACAAAAATGTTCTAGATAATTTTTAATTAGTTTTCGTTTTAGAGATTTTCTTTACTCAAAGGGTGTACGAAAGTGAAACTGATGGAATAATGACTCAAATTCCCCCAAAAATGCATGAAATATGATAATCAATCGTTTCTTCTCAATGAATGCCTATTTAAGGGAAAGAGAAAGAGTCGTCTTTACTTTCAAACACTCATATGAAATGTCCTCTATCAATTGGTTCTCAATCGAATATAATGCAATGCTAAAACATTTTCAAAAACGCCTTCTAATATGCAAACCAATCACTAATATGTTTGTTTTGTTGTTTGTATGTGAATGATGATTAATTCAATGTAAATACTTCTCCTGCCAACTACCCTTTCATATCAAGGAGATTCAGACAAGCATGATCAAATTTTGCACACATGACACACACCCTCTTGCTATGATTGAAACAAGAAGCAAACAGAAAACAAAAGATAACAAAGAAAAATCAATCAATTCACATAAAATATAGATGTTGAAGAAAAATGGGCTCAAAGAACCAAACAAGATGATTCACAGATTTCTGATGCCCTTCACCAGAGTTCCCGCTCAGTCGGATAGGAGAGAAGAAAGTAGTGGATTAATTTCAAGCTCCCAACAAAAAAAACTCAAAAACAATGAAGAAATCCACCAACTCTGAAAATAAAAGTTCTTATTTCAAAGAATGAGGGATGTCAAAGTTCAATGGGAAGAAGCATTGCATCACAGAGAAGCTCAGCAAGTGAAAAACCAGGGTCAGTTTCTCAAAAAATGCAATTTTTGAAAAGATTTTGTGCAAAAAGGGGCTAGCGCTCTGGTGTAAGGGACACCAGGGCATTATAAATCTCTTTCCAACACCTTTAGGTAGTGCTGGCGCTCTGCTAAAATGGTTACAGGGGTGTCAGGCTTAAAAAACTCATAAAATGTCCAAAAACCCAAAATTTTAGTCAAATTTTGACAATCAAGCTGAATGTGATGGGGTAAAGAGTCAATCAACATATGAAATCAAACAAATGGGGTGAAAAAGGTTTGAAAAAAAAGGGTAAGACAAGGTCTATGAGGAAAAACAAAACTAAGAAAGTTCTGATTCTTCCCTAGCGGAGTCGCCAATTTCTGTTGAAGGAAAATCTTCCTGCAAACAGGTAGATCTCCTCAAAGAGATAGACTCTTAACTCTAAGATAAAAAGTGCTTATCATGGTCATTGACTTCCTTTTATGTCTACACAAACTAATTCATGAAGAAGAAGGAGGAAATATGTACCTTTTACCGGTGTTTGTCCCTACATGCTCCGAGTTGAACTCCAATCTGGAGCTCCTCGATAAACCCTGTAGACAAACAAAATACAACCACTTCCTATTCTATCGAGATTAGTTCGAAGCAGACCTATCTACTTAGAGACAAATTCATGTAATTTCAAACACAAATTAGAAAGAAATAGGCCAAGCATATTACATTAATGAGGACAAAACGTTACTTACAACCATAGATGTGAGTGTAGCGGTTTCGTCAAGTTCTCCTTGCCTAACCCTTGCTCAAAAGCTCCATGATTGGAATGATGATAGCTTCACTGATTAGCCTCCACTTCACTGTTTGTTTTCTATGAGATCATAGGTTTCAATGTTTCTCATCCCCTCTCCAGATATCACTTATGAGATCATAAGTTTGGTATGATTCTCCCTCAAGTTCCCCCTCTCACCATGAGAAAGCTTTCTTATATAGCCTTGGAGAGGCTCAACAACTTTAGATATATTTTGGGTGAGTTGAGGATTTTCCTCCTTGAGTTAGGGATCTTCCCTAAGATCATGTCTTGAATAGGGATTCGAATCCAACTTCCTTCATGGATTGAAGGGATCCTTCTCCCATTCATCTCAACAAACCAACTGCTACCCAAAATAGGCAGCGCTCCATCAAAAGGGCCATCAGAGCATTATAGCGCTCCCTAGTAGGCTTTAGGGGGGCGCCAACACTCCCAAGAGCAGTAGCGCTCCTCCAAAATGGAAAACAAGTGTTGTAACGCTCCCATATAGTCTATAGGGGGGTGCCAGCACTCCTGAGAGAGGTATAAGGGAGCGCTCTCCTCTAAAAACTCATTTTTTTGGGTTCTTTCAGATGACAAGAGGTTCATAAGCCTAGTTAACCATTCCTCCTCTTCCAAATCAAGTGTTTGATGTGTGTCAAGTGTCCTTCTCATGTCATTATAGGAACGACATAAGCATCATGGTAGTATGCTTTGCTTGACACTTGCGACACTTGTGAGCAAAATGAGACACTTGCGACCCTTGTAATGATGACACTTGTGACACTATCAATGTGAGTATTTTTTATGTGTAACACTCACAGAGAAGAAGGAAGAACAAGCCAATGAAGTCCTTAAAATATGAGTCATGTGGACCTAAGGTTTTGGAATCTAGGGTTTTAGACCTAGGGTTTTGACACCTAGGCGTTGGTCTAAGGTTGTCCAAGAGTCATGAAATGTATAAATAAAGTTCTAGAAGAGTTGAGAGGGTTGGTCATTAGTCATTGTTGGTTGTTGGGTTATGATTTTTGTTGTTGTTGAGAGAATTATTTTGTTGTAAGAGAATTATGTGTTTTGGATCTTCAACCGGGTGCGAAGATCAACCCTGCAGTTGGGTGCATAGGAAGGGGAGATAAAGAGGACGAGAGAGAAGGATCTACAACTAAATGCGCAAATAGAACTGTATGTTTTCATCTAATATGTCAAGAAACAAAGTTTTGTGGATGTAGCCATAGGGAGAGGGTGAACCACATTAATCTTGTTGTTCTTTTTGGTTGATGTTGTGTGATTTTCTATCTCTTATATTGTTATTTCATTGTTATTTCCTTATTAAATATATAAGGTATAAGTTAACTTCGTGAAGCTAAGCGTAAGACTATTAAAGACTCTCTAGGTTACATTGTGTTATTGTTATAGAATCATTTTTCATTTCCTATGGTTGTAGACACTTGTGTCCTGCAACCCCCTATTCCTACTTTGGGTGAGACTTCATCTGCTTTGCAGGTGTTGCCGAAAGGGACAATTGTTAGGGTTTTTTGGTGCGTTGTTTGAGTTTAACCCTGGGTCTACCCCTGTGCCAACAAATGGTTCCATTGTCAAGACTGAGATATTCTTGAGGGAATGTCAAGGTGGTTTCCATCGAAGACAGAGATCCAGAAGTGGATAGAAGAACAAGAAAGGGACTTCGTCGAAGCTAAGAACAAGAGCCCTAGTATTAGTACCAAAGACTAGTTGGGGAGATACATCTTTACTGATGTACAAAATATTTTCTTTGATGGAGTTCATAAGGATTTATATGAGTGGTTAGCTAGATTACCATACACCAAGTTTGAGATCAGATCTAGACCACATGTGGTTTGGACGTCAGCACTGATCAAGAAAGTCAAGAGATTCAATAACGTTGTGTCTAGAGTAGTGGATCTCTGGTTTGATAGCACTATTGGAGGGTATATTACTGATTTTTATATTGATAGAGTGGAATCATATAGCCAAGCAGAAAGGTATTTCTTTAAGGGACATAGAGGGAATTTTCTACACTTTTTGAAGCTAAAGATTAAGATGTTATTGCATGAGAATAATATATTGAAGATACAAAAATCAGTTGGATTTTTAAAGATAATGTTCAAGAATTTAGACAGTGAGAGCAACACAGTGGCTGGACACACGCGCAGTGGGAGATCATTCAGAGAGGTTCCTATTGCGAACATGTTTAATAAGAGTTACAGACCATTGACACAAGACAAATATTTCTATGGTGGGGAAGATGCATGGAGATCAGATGAACAATATTTAAAGTTCACAAGGGAAGAGTAAATGGAGGCTAAGGAGCTTTTCCAAGAAGAGCCAGAAACTTCAGGAACTATGCCTACTATCGAAGTAAGTATTATTACTCCTCCTGTTATTTTAGCAACATTAAGTAATCATAGTAGTTAGAGTAATTAGAGTAACCACAAAAATCAGAGTACTGTTACAAGTACATAATCAGTCAAGAAACCAAGGAAGGTCCATGGAAGATGAAATGAGGTTACCCATCTTTGGAGGAGATGGATCTGAAGATCCCGACCAACACTGGTTATTATGAAAAGTTGTATGGAGCATTAAGAAAGTCACCGACAAAGATGTTAAGAGAGCTTAGTTTAGTACTACCTTGAGGGACTGTGCCCTAAGATGGTACACTTAGTTTGTTTTAGGATATGTATAGCCTAAACCATTGAATGACATTAATATTGTGTTAAGTGCGAAGTTCAATAAACCTAAGTCGAAGTCACAGTGCATTATAGAGTTGAAAGAAATTAAGCAGAAGGTGACTAAACCTGTTTGGGAATTTGATCATAGGTTTAAGACCTTGACATGCCATTTAAGTTTTTAGATCCCAGATGAACATCATAAGGAATGGTTCATCAATCCCCTCCTTCCACACATTAAATTTCCTCTTATGCAACAGAAGCTTCGTAGGCTAAGGCATTAAATATTGCTATAAAACTAGAAGCATCCCCTATAGGAGAATCTAGCCCAGGTATGAGTCAAATTTTGAATCAATTAACTAGTTTATCTTTACAAGTTGAAGACATGAAGAAAGATAAAGGGAAAGAGAAAAGAGAAGACATCTAGTGTATTAGATGTAAATAAGAGGGCCATGACAAAGATAATGATCGCTTATTTAATGATTACTTGGCCTCTGGAGCCCCTAACCCTTTTAAGCAGGCCACTATACCATGGTGCGAGGTATGTAGAACCAGACATCGACCCAGTGAATGTCCTTATATGCAAAAATATGTCCAAACACCTACCAATATTTATTGTACATTCTGCAAATATGTGGGGAATGATGAGAAGGATTGTAGGGCTTATGATCGCATGCATGAAAGGTCAAGGGATACATATAGAATTCAAGGATAATTACAGTAAGAAGGAAACAATGCGCAATTCAATTCCTCGGGAAGAGGAAAATTCAACCCTCGTGGTGGATTCATAGGAAGAGGACGAGGAGGAGGTATGGGTTGCGGTCGAGGTCAAATTATATTCTATGACTGCATACAACCAAGTCATTTGGAAAGGGATTTTCAGAACCCATGTACTACTTGCAACTATTGTAACTTGTTTGATCATGTTATCGAAGATTGTCCAGTGATGTTAGCTAAACTTCAGGAAAGACGAGGTGGAAACTAGCAAGTCCAACTAATATCAGTTGAACCTCACGGTGAGGATCCTAGAGTCATTATTATTACTAGAGGGGGTGCTATCACAGGAGAAGACATGATGACTCCAGGAAATACTACAGATGGATCAGGGATCATAAGAGTTGCAAAGAAGGCACAATTGTTTGATCCAAGGAGAGAAAAGCATACTTTTGAAGAAGCAAGGAGAGAATTTGCAGGAGAACAAGCTTCTTCATCTAGGGCACAACCAAAAGTAAAGGAATTTGAAATGCCTCCATTATTTGATGAGTCTGCCCTAGCTAGACAAGGAAAAAAGGTAAGCAAACTAGTGGACTTCTTGTATACTTGTATCAATTTGATTAAAGATGAAAGATTTTTGCAGGAACTACAACACTTGATAAGACAATATGAAATTAGGAGAATAGATCCTCTACTAAGTAGACTTGTGAATCAAGTATCTAGGAAAAGGAGGACAAACAAGGAACTACACCTTAGTGCTCAGATTGGAGACTACGATGTGGACTATGTGGTCCTCAACCTGGGATCAGAAGTAAATGTTATGATGAAGAAGACTTGGGCACTGATGGGAAAAACTAGATTGATTTACTCTCCTATCAGGCTCATAATGGATAATCAACAGGCGGTGGACCCCTTTGGAAGACTAGAGCATATCTCTGTGGACATCGAAGGAGTGACGACATTTGTAGATTTCAAAGTGATCGAGATTGTTGATGATAGTTTTCCTTATCCTATGTTGTTATGAATTGATTGGGATTTCAACAATCTAACTGTTGTTGACCTAAAAAAGAGAAGAATGACATTCGAGGGTAATGGCATTAATGTCATTACACCTCTTGATCCTGATGAAGGTCGTAGATACACAAAACCTATAAGAGATGAAGACCACACCTATGAGCTAGAGAACATCTATAAACTAACAATAGGACAACATGATTATATTAATCCTATAGAAAATGGAAATATAAGTTGGTGAAGTGAAAGTGCATGCTCATCAAACTTGGAAGAAGCATTGGAAAATTGGCAAAATGGAATGTATGAAGTCTCTATGTGGAGGTGTGCCAAATTCACCGAGGCAGTTCGTTGGATTGACATAGAAGTAAGTAATATTCCTACATTTTATGGTTTGAATCATTTAGAGACATTTCTGGCTGAATTTGAGAGAATTGTACGAGTACAACAGAGGATGTTGGCACTAGATGAAGCCTTGAAAGAAACACCAGCTAGATGGTGGGGAACACATAAGAAGAACATCACAGAGTGGGTGCAATGTCACATCTTATTGATAGTATTCTTTTCAAACCAAGCTGAAGGATGCGAAGTTCGATACAAAGGTCAAAGTTTTCCTAAGGACCATACACGAAGTTGTGAAGAGGCATGGAGCAGCATTCCCAAATAACAATGGGTACATAAGTTCCTTAACATCTTAGATACTACGCCTATCAACTGGTATATTCAAACAGAACTGTGCTTAGACACTATAAATTGGTATGGTATGACCCATAACTTTCTAGATACATTCCTATTTGAAATCTAGTACCCCACAGTAGATTAGGATTTACAAATTGTAAGACAAAAGGTATTTGAGGGAGTATCTAACCCCCCTTTTGACCAAGAAGAATATGAATGGATTGCGCCTCTTCAATGGTTACAGGATTGTTATAATATTAATGTTGATGAAGATGATGACCCTAGGGATGTAAACATTGCAGAAACTAAAGGACAGAGAGACATAAGGGCCAAGGATTGATATACCTTTTGTAGGGCAATCTATTAAAATTAAGCAATTTAACAATGGAACAAAACAAACACCTAAGTTAGAAAATGTTAGATACTATTGGGATGTTGCTACTATTAGTAAGATTACAAAACTATTGCATGAGTATCAGGACTTGTTTCCAAACAAGTTCACAGACATGAAGGTCATAAAAGGGACCATGGGAGAAATGAAGATCCCTTTGAGACCAGATGCAAGGCTTATCAAGCAGAGACCTTACAAATTGAATCCCAAGTACAAGAAGAAAGTGAAGATTGAATTAGACAAAATGTTGGAAGCAAGAATCATAGAACCAGTTGAAGAATTTGAATGGATCATCCCTATGGTGGTCCAATATAAGAAGTCAAGAGAAATTAGAATCTATGTAGATCTAAGGAAATTAAATGATGCATGTTTACATGATCCATTCCCTACACCTTTTACTAATGAGGTTATAGATAATGTAGGAGGACAAGAGGTTTATTCATTCACATATGGATGTCTAGGCTATCACCAGATCATAATTTCTAAGGAGGATAGACATAAGACCACATTTGCAACATAATGGGGTTCTTTTCAGTACACTGTGATGCCTTTTGGGTTGAAGAATGCACCAGCCATATTTTCTAGGGTGGTGGTCGAAGCATTTAAGGAGTTTTTACACAAGGTTTTGGAGGAATACTTTGATGACTGGACCATTTTTAGTCTAGTGAAAGATCATATTGAATGTTTGAGATTGATGTTAGAAAAATGCAGGCAATGTTAGATTGCCTTGAATTTGAAGAAGTGTATTTTATTTTCACCCTTTCGAGTGTTATTAGGACACATTTTGTGTAAGCAGGGTTTGTTGGTAGATCCTTCCAAGATCTCTATCATTGTTGATCTACCTCCTCCCACTTCAATTAGACAGCTACGCACTACATTGGAACACACTGGATAGTACAAAAATTTCATTAAGGGATATGCACAGATGACAACACCTATGGAGAAGCTACTAAATAAAGGTATTAAGTTTCAATGAACAAAGGAATGCCAATAGAGGTTCGACACACTAAAGCATAAAATGGTCACTATGCCTATATTGGTTTTTCTAAACTGGAGCAAGGAGTTCAATGTTCATGTCAATGCTTCATCCATTGCATTAGGAGAAGTCTTAGCATAGCCAGGAGAAAAAGAGATTGACCACCCTATATCCTTTGCTAGAAAGAATATTTCTACATCTGAAAGGAATTTTAATACCACTTAAATAGAAGGCTTATCTATGGTATATGCGTTGTAGAAGTTTAGACACTACTTATTGGGAGGACATTTTAAGATGTTCACTAATTATTCTGCATTGAAGTACTTATTCAACAACCCAGTGTTGGGGGGAAGAATATGTAGATGGATACTATTATTCCAGGAGTATGACTTTGAGATCATGATCAAGCCAGGAAGAATGAATAAAGGACCTGACCACTTATGCAGGTTAGAACATGGAGAGGAACCTACTAGTTTGGATGATACACTACCAGATGCACAGTTGTTGGCCATTAGGAAAGTCTATGATCAATTCGACGAGATAGTCCAGGTCATGTCCATAGGAATGGCACCTTGCGAGTATATAATTATTCAGAAGAAACAATTGGTAGTCTGCGTTGTAGTTTTTTAACTTATAGATGGGCAGTTATACAATATGGGACTAGATGAGATCTTGAGGAGATGTGTTATGGAGGCAGAAAGACCATTGATTCTTGTAGAAGCACATGAAGGCATTACAGGAGGATATTATGAAAGGAAATCATCAGTGTGTGAGGTTCTCAGAGCTGGCCTCTGGTGGCCCACTTTACATAAGGATGTTAAGGAATAGTACAAAGCCTGCAATGTATGTCAAAGAGTAGTGAAGCCTTCCAGAAGAGATGAGATTCCTTTAGTACCTCATTTAACCTTACAAGCATTTGAGAAATGGGCTATTGACTTTGTGGGACCTATCAACCCACCAAGAAAGAACACAGGAGCTCGATACATTATCACTACTACAGAATATTTGACCAGATGGGCAGAAGCAAGAGAAGTTAAGGACTGTAGTGCAGCTACAACTGCTTGGTTTATCTTTGATGATATCATAACCAGATTTGGATGCCCAAAGATCCTTATTATTGATCAAGGCACACACTTCATCAACAAAAATGTTGAAGCATTGACTCAGGAGTTCGAAGTTAACCATCAAAAGAGAACTCCATACCACCCACAAGTGAATGGCACAGTCGAAGCCTTCAAAAAACTCTTGGAGACAATGTTGACTAATATTTGCAGTGTTAATAGATATGATTGGGATTTGAGGATTCCAACAGTGTTATGGGATTATATAACTACTTTCAAAAAGTTGACAATGCAGAGTCCCTTTAATCTAGTTTATGGCTAGGAAGTAATAGTACCTATGGAAAATTTGGTTCCTAGTTTAATAATTGCAGCATTTACAAGTATGGATGACACCAAAGTTGTTCAAGACAGGCTCACACAGATGATAGAATTAGAGGAAGGTAGGTTCATTGCAGGATTTCATCATCGGGTACAAAAAGAATGATAAAAGGCTTACCATGACAGACATATCAATAATAAAGTATTTAAGAAAGGATATTTGGTACTGTTATATGACAACAAGTTCATGAAGCATCCAGGAAAGTTCAGAAAGCAAGTTCATGAACTTGGGTGAGTGACTGGTATCATGGTTGAGCAAGAAATATTCATCAGTATCTTTGTCCACAACAGAAGAAAAATATATCACAGTAACAACATGTTTCACTCATGTTCTTTGGATGAAGCAAACCTTGTAGGATATACAAGTGAAGTATGATGAGACCATTTCAACACTCAGTGACAACACCAACACTATCAGTATCTCCAAGAATCCAGTGATGCATTCCAATAAGAAACACTTTCCAATCAAGTATCACTTTCTATAGGAACCGGATACAAAGAATAACATCAAGCTAGAGTACATTGGGACAAAAGATAAGATTGCATATATCTTCACCAAACCTCTTCCGAGGGATATTTTTGTGTATCTTCAACATAAACTTGGAGTAGTTTCTGCCCCACAGTGATCCACACGGCATCAAGAATAGTAAGACAGAGGGAGATAAGTAGAATACATGAAGAATCCAAGTAAAGAATCTTTTGAATGCTTTTCATATACATCAGATACTTACACGAGGAAGCACCATGAAGAGAAAGTAGAGGCTTACAGACAGGGGGAGAAGCCCCAAAGGAGAATTACCCTTTTCCATTGATTTTAATGGGGGGGGGAGACAGAAAAAAGGCATGGAAACAAAGAAAAATAACATATTCATGGAGACAGGGGGAGCGATGGTCACAGGGGGAGCATGAGAAAGAGCATGAGTATTACCATGCCATTAGTGTTGCCATCAATGCCAAAGGGGGATATTGTTGGAAAGTTGGTTTTCATTCATTTCAACAATAAGTTGTTGTCATTTGATGTCAACATATGTGATGGGTGTATTTGGTTAAGTCTCCAAAGTGGTCCCCTTATGGTGTATATCTAAGAATGGCCCTCATAGAAAGACACTTTGAACAACATAATAAGAAACCCATAGGTGTGGTCATAAATCCTGAATTTTTTTGAGGAATAAGGACATGAAGGACAGTGTAAATGCAAGTAACACAATAATAAATGGATAGTACTCATCATGCCATTTTTAGTGATAGGTGGAATACCATGGGGTTCTGCATGGCTGTGGATTTATGGCCTCATGAAGTTGGAAGCCCCAAAGTTTGGTTATGAAGCCCCTAAATAGTTACAATTCTTGGTCAAAGAGTAAAGTGGTTGTAACAACAAATCCCTAAAGTAAGGAAAGAAGTTAGCTTGAAAAAGTATAAATACACCACAAGAATTCCTCCACAAACACACACACACACACACACAAGTTCAATGTTTATCTATCTTTCAAGTGTTTTTGGAAAATATTTTTGTGGTATATCTGAGGTAGAAAAGTTTGAAGTAGTATATTTTGAGGTAATGAAGGGAAGTCGAAGAAAATCTAACTTTCTGAGGTCATCCACAAGTTGCAGTGAAAAAATGAGCGGACATCCACAAGTCTCAGTAAATAAAGGTGTAGACATTTGCAAGTTGCAGTGAGGAAAAGTCGTGGATATGTGAAAATCCCTTGAAGAATATGTCATATCTTGTTTGTTGAAGGTGATCTGTATAGGTTGTTATGTTGATCTGTGATGATATGCACCAGGTATTTTTCATGAGTAAAGGTATTTATTTTATATGTTTGGTTGAGGCATGTATCATGGATGGTATGGCACATGCTTAAGGCATGTCTTGGAGGTCTTGGAGGTCCATTTGTGGAGCTTCCACAGGGTAGAAAAATTCACAACGTCTTCCATGTCTCATGCCTTAAGAAATCCCTCGGTCAACATGTCAAGCCTATTGAAGCATTACCTCCCATGGATGAGGAGGGACAACTTGTTTTGATTCCAGAGGAGGTGTTAGAAGTCCGAGAGAAGAGGCTCTGAAACCGAAGCATCAAGGAGTATCTCATCAGGTGGAAGGATTTACCCATTGAGGATGACACTTGGGAGCAGGAGCACATGGTTAGAGAAGCAGGTTTGGAATTTCTCGAGGACAAGCAATTTAAAGCAGGGGAGACTGTAATGTCCCCCACCTCTTAGAGAGGTGAGGAGGAGACTCAGTGGCCTGGGCACCCCCACTAGGTCATAGTCTCACACTGAAGGGGGGAAAGTCAAGAAGTTAAAAGTTATATTTTTAATTTGACTTAA
>ML802020.1:451877-498803 GCA_009831015.1 Picea engelmannii
AGTGGAATATGTAACCATATATTTCTATTTCTAGGCTTACTTGTGGCACACATAACATGCCCTTTGATATACTTGGAAATTGTTTCATTCATTCAAGGCCAATAACAATACCTTTGTAACTGTGAAATTGTCTTACCAACCCCAAAATGACCAGAAATGAGAGATGTATGAACTTCTCTAATTACATTCACTCTTTCATCTCTTGATATACATAGATTTACAATATTATATAACAAATTGTCATGCATATAATAATTTGATTGTTGATTCTCGTGAGTCAATTCATCATATTCTTCTTTAAAATCATCATCCCTAGCATATTGTTCTGCATAAATTTCATGTGATAAAGGATTATACATGAGTATTGTGGATGCATTAATATTGGTATTGACAACGTATCTGCAACCTTGTTATGAATACCCTTCTTATACTTGATTACCAAATGAAATTGCTATAGAAAACACATCCACCTGAAGTGTCGTGATTTTTGTAGTTTGGTTTGTGACTGCAAATATTGTAATGGTTGATGATCAGTGTTAGGATCCTAAAAATTATAGGAAATCAGTATTCTGACTAATATTCATTTTAGGCATAAATAAGATTGCTCTCTCTTGTGAACACTTATCAATCAAAGTTTGAATTGGCGGCATCAACTCTGTAAAAATCCAAGGCCCAACTCAGACATAAAAACACTGTTTGTTGATCCCAGTTGTGGACAGCCGAATGGAGCTCATGCACCATCTCCTGCAACTAATCCTCTTATGGAAAAAATTCTGAAAGGGGAAGGCTTCCCACCACATGGTTCTCATGGACCCCCCTTTCAACCAGCACCTATACCTATTTCTACTGCCTTAGCGGGATGGATGGCTAATGCCACTCCTGTACCTCATCTTGCAGTCTCTGTGGGGCCAATTGGACTTGGTGCTGCAGCAATTCCAGCTGCTTTGTTGAAGTGCCCCAGGACCCCTCCTAATGCTCCCTTAGGGGATTATCAGTCATCCGATTCTAGTCACATTCTAAAACGAGCAAGGACAATTGGGCAATCTGGTGATGAGGTTAGCTATCTACGTCCAAATCTTCCATAGGGCTTATATTCACAAGATGACCTTCCCAATACTATTCAACGAACTTTATGTCAGGTATTTCAAGTCATAAGCATGAATTTTCATCCTTTGCAACAGACCATACTCTTAGTTGTTACACATGTGGGTGAAATTGGTGTATGGGAAGTAGGTTCCCAGGAAAGACTAGCTCACAGAAATTCCAAGGTTTGGGATTTTGGATCTTGTTCAGCTCCCATGCAGACAACAATTCTCAAGGATCCTGTTGTATTGGTCAATCATGTTGTCTGGAGTCCAGATGGTTCTTTGTTTGGAGTAGCTTATTCGAAGCACATAGTGCACATATATTCCTACCATGTTGATAATGAATTGTGGTAGCACTCGGAGATTGATGCTCATGTTGGAGGTGTAAATGACCTTGCTTTCTCACATCCCAACAAGAAAATGTGTATTATTACCTGTGGTGATGACAAAACTATAAAGGTATGGGATGATGTTACTAGTGCAAGGAAATATACTTTTGAAGGTCGTGAAGTACCCGTGTATTCTGTATGCTCCCATTATAAAGAAAACATTCAATTTATCTTTTCAACAGCTGTCGATGGAAAGATAAAGGCTTGGTTGTATGATCTGATGGGTTCAAGGGTTGATTATGATTCTCCTGGTCATTCGTGCACTACAATGGCTTATAATGTTGATGGGACAAGGATTTTCTCATGTGGAACAAGCAAAGAAGGGGAATATTATCTTTTGGAATGGAATGAAAGTGAAGATGCTATAAAGCGTACTTATCAAGGATTCCATAAGCGCTCTATGGATGTTGTGCAGTTTGATATGACTAAGAACCACTTTTTTGGCTGTTGGAGATGAATATATGATCAAGTTTTGGGACATGGACAACATAAACCTACTGACAATTGTTGATGATGAGGGTGGATTAGCTAGTACTCCTCGTCTCCATTTCAACAAGGAAGGGACATTATTGGTGGTTTCAACCAGTGATAACGGCATCAAAATATTAGTCAATACTAATAAATGTTGGCAATGAGATTAAACACAAAAACTCAATGCAAATGTTCATCAAAATGTAGGAGGGGGGAATTAGATTCACAGTGCAATTTTATGACAATGTTAGAGCTTGCGCCTGAATTCAATGCCAGTTATACTCCTAGATGTCGAGTTCATTTTACAAATGAATGTTGTATGTCAACATTACACTAAGTTCCATGACTAAGTAAAGAATGGTTTTGTGAAACATGGAAACTCATCGTTATTTATTCAGTTGTCGAGGCTAATGGCCAGATGTCAATATAAACACTCAAGATTCATTTTCAAGTGCCAAAGATCTCGGGTGTCAAAGGAATAACAGTGTACTCGCTACCCCTGGGGATTCTTTTATATCGACTAGCTCATAGATTGTCACTTTCCAAGGAGCCCACAGGGGCATAGTCCAGTTCTCTATGCATCAACATAGGTGGCAGAGTATCCCTGTTTGTGAGGAGTCCTTTCAAATTCAGCTGGCAGTCAAGACACCAGATCAACCAAAATGAATGAAGCAGATCCAGGATTCCAGGTAGTAGTTGAGGAAGATCATGGAGCAGATGGTAGCTCGACCAGTGGAAATTTAAATTCTCATGACAAATGGCAAAGTTTTCCCACATTTCAGGCAGAGGTTAAAACACAGATTCCCCAGTTGGAAGCGAATTCGTGACAACCAAGCAACGTTTTCCAAATTTGGTTTTTCCTTTAATTTACTTTTTTGTTTGTTTTAGGAGACAATTTATAGGTGTCGAAATGGTTGTAACTGTTTTCTATTTTTAGAAAATAGAGATAGAGCTCAAGTCTTTTGAAGGCTGAGGAATTTTTTCTTATAAAAAGACATGTAAAATATGAAAGGGGGGTTCGATATGGGAGGAAGGTGCGACCTGTGAGGTGTTTTTCTTTTGCTGGACCGTGGGTTGTGTTTCGCCAATTTTTTTTTCTATAATCTCAAATGATCATTCAGAAATAAACAAACTGTTGACAGGATTCTCGTGTTGAGGTGTTGGTGGCGTTCCTCTTCTATGTTAAGTGTTTTCTTCCAGTTATCACACCATTTGTTTTCAAATTCTTATTATCAAATGATAGTAATAGAGCAAAATTTATTGGTGAAATACTCTGCATCTGATCCTTTGGTAATCTTTATGTTTTCTTCTAAAGCTTAGTTTATGAATTCTTAACTACTCATTTGCTCAGTTTTTCCTCCCCCATTTCTTCCTCAATCGACACCATTCAATCTTAATTCGATCCAACATTTCCACTACCTTGCCCTGTGTAAGAGTTTTGTCTAGATGTGAGAGTGAATCAAATATTTAAGCACAGATCCCATTCGCCCAATGACCCTCCTTGTTGTCCCAAACCAACCATTTAAAAACCAAAAACCTCGATCCCCCACAACTAGCCTAATATCCTATTTCAAACCAAGCTAAATTTTACAGAGAAAGCCCTCTCTGAGTCTTGGAGGGCTAGATCCAAGACTCCAAGTGGTTTAAATAGTTACCTCTGTCAATTTCTTCTTCAGCTGAGAAATTACAGAGCGCTAATATTTTGGCGACCGTATTGGGGAGAACGTCCTCAAAAAATGTATCAAGTTCTGTATCTGATTATTGATGGTGGATAGTGATCAGACAAAATAAAGGTTGAATCATCCACCTAGTGACTCCACACAGTTCAAATTAATCTAAAGACTCCACTGGCAGAAGAATCCAGAAATCAAGATGAATTCAAACACAGAACGAAGGTATGCTCCCATGAGCCGAGATCACATACCAGGTTTTCTGAATCGCATACCTCGGGTTGATTGGATGACATATCTTCCAAAGTTCAAAGATGTGAAAGGTAATGATGTTTCTCTTCATCTAGTGAAATTTCACATACATGTGCGTAGATTAAAGATTGATTTTCTTGAAGACTGCCTGATGAAGATATTCATGGCCACTCTGGAAGGTGAAGCCCGATCTTGGTATGAAAGTTTGTTGCCTACTTGTATATACAGTTTAAAGGATTTTCATTCAGTGTTATTTGAAAGGTATAAAGAGTCTTATCCGTCCTTAATATTAGTTCAAGACTGTTGTAGACATTTTGATATTTTTATTGAAAATATCGATAATGTTTATGGAGATGACGAATTCATGGAAGATGAGATCATGGAAGCCTTGTATGAAAATCCATTTCAACAGCATAAAACAAATTTAGAGGATACTTATCAAGATGCTCAGGAAATTTCATAGCAAGCTGAAGATATTTGTATAGTTGAAAATGATGAAAGTCAAGGTCTTATTTCAGAACTGCTTACAACAGAAGATGGTATGCAGGAAAATCAAGTTCCAATTTCAGATTGTGATGATGAAGAGCACGTTGTTCCAGATCTCAAGAAGGAGAACTTTATTGTTGAGGTCACCTTGAATGAAGAAAACAAAGTTATTGACCCAAACGTTCTCGTCTCATTAGAACAAAGTCTTCAGAATGAGGTAATCTGACCCCTTTATGAAAAACAAGATGAGATATTTGTTCAAGTAAGTGAAAAATCTTCTTTGGATGACTCTGTGATAAATGATAGAAATGTTCGTTTTGAGTTTCAAGAATGATCTGAAGTTTTCTCTCTTATAACTGAAGAGTGTGATAAGAAACATGACAATCCAGTTGGCATGACATATGAAGATGACAAAAAATGCATTAAAATTACAGAAGACCAAGAGCACATTCTTGCTGAGGCACATTATGAAGAGAGATTTGATTCAAGAAAAAAAGGTACCCTTTTTCTTCCGGATCAGCGAGAGGTAAATTTTCATGTTTTTCAGGACCCAATGGCAAGTTTATTATAGTTAGCAGTGAAGGTGATTATTATATTATCCAGTAATGAGGTAGATCATGGTCAACTATGTTTTTGGGTGCCAAATTGTAAATATTTATTGTTGTCCAAAGAATCTGATTGGGGGAATCAATCAAGGGGGCATTTTCTTGGTTGGCTACACTGGCATTTTGATATCACCTGATTGTATATATGTTTTCAGCAGATAGGTGGTTGTTATCAGGATTTGAGGCCCTCAAGTCTTGGTGATATGCCATCATCAATAAGCTCAGTTTTTGAGCATTTTCCAAGAATTTTTCAGTTCCATAGTTTGTAGTACAGAGTTTCAGTCTTTAGTTTTCAGTTCATAAATTGGACTTCATTGATAAATAGGAAGACATTGATCATCAAGTTCCCAGAGTTTAGTGGTTCTAGACACCTCCTTCAGAGCTATCTTCCCCAGGTGGAGCCTATGTTAGGATCCTATAAATTATAGGAAATCAATATTCTGACTAATATCCATTTTAGGCATAAAGAAGATTTCCCTCACTTGCGAGCACTTATCAATCAAAGTTTGAATTTGCGGCATCAACTCTGTAAAAATCTGAGGCCCAACTTAGACATAAAAACACTGTTTGTTGATCCCAGTTGTGGACAACCGAATGGAGCTTGTGCACCATCTCCTGCAACTAATCCTCTTATGGAAACAATTCTGAAAGGGGAAGGCTTCCCACCACGTGGTTCTCATGGACCCCCCTTTCAACCAGCACCTGCACCTGTTGTTATTGCCTTAGCGAGATGGATGGCTAATGCCACTCCTGCACCTCATCTTGCAGTCTCTGTGGGGCCAATTGGACTTGGTGCTACAACAATTCCAGCTGCTTTGTTGAAGCGCCCTAGGAACCCTCCTAATGCTCCCTTAGGGGATTATCAGTCAACTGATTTTGGTCACATTCTAAAACGAGAAAGGACAATTGGGAAATCTGGTGATGAGGTTAGCTATCTAGGTCCAAATCTTCCACAGGGCTTATATTCACAAGATGACCTTCCCAAGACTATTCAACGAACTTTACGTCGGGTATTTCAAGTCATGAGCATGAATTTTCATCCTTTGCAACATACCATACTCTTAGTTGGTACACATGTGGGTGAAATTGGTGTATGGGAAGTAGGTTCCCAGGAAAGACTAGCTCACAAAAACTCCAAGGTTTGGGATTTTGGATCTTGTTCAGCTCCCATGTAGACAACAGTTCTCAAGGATCCTGTTGTGTTGGTCAATCGTGTTGTGTGGAATCTATATGGTTCTTTGTTTGGAGTAGCTTATTCGAAGAACATAGTGCACATATATTCCTTCCATGTTGGTAATGACTTGCAGTAGCACTTGGAGATTGATGCCCATGTTGGAGATGTAAATGACCTTGCTTTCTCACATCCCAACAAGCAAATGTGTATTATTACCTGTGGTGATGAAAAAACTATAAAGGTATGGGATGTTGTTGATGGTGCAAGGCAATATACATTTGAAGGTTGTGAAGTACCTATGTATTCTGTATGCCCCCGTTATAAAGAAAACATTCAATTTATCTTTTCAACGGCTGTTGATGGCAAGATAAAGGCTTGGTTATATGAACTGATGGGTTCAAGGGTTGATTATGACACTCCTGGTCAGTCGTGCACTACAATGGCTTATAGTGTTGATGGGACAAGGATTTTCTCATGTGGAACAAGCAAAGAAGGGGAATCTTATCTTGTGGAATGGAATGAAAGTGAAGATGCTATAAAGCGTACTTATCAAGGATTCCATAAGTGCTCTATGGATGTTGTGCAGTTTGATATGACTAAGAACCACTTTTTTGGTTGCTGGAGATGAATATATGATCAAGTTTTGGGACATGGACAACATAAACTTGCTGACAACTATTGATGATGAGAGTGGATTAGCTAGTACTCCTCGTCTCCGTTTCAACAAGGAAGGGACATTATTGGCGGTTTCAACCAGTGATAATGACATCCAAATCTTAGTCAATACTAATAAATGTTGGCAATGAGATTAAACACAAAAACTCAATGCAAATATTCATCAAAATGTAGGAGGGAGGAATTAGATTCATAGTGAAATTTTATGACAATGTTAGAGCCCGCACCTGAATTCAATGCCAGTTATACTCCTAGATGTCGAGTTCATTTTACAAATGAATGTTGTATGTCAGCATTACGCTAAGTGCCATGACTAAGTAAAGAATGGTTTTGTGAAATATGGAAACTCGTTGTTATTTATTCAGTTGTCGAGGCTAATGGCCAGATGTTAATATAAACACTCAGGGTTCGTTTTCAAGTGCCAAAGAGCTCGGGTGTCAAAGGAATAATAGTGTACTCACTACCCCTGGGGATTCTTTTGTATCGGCTGGCTCATAAATTGTCACTTTCCAAGGAGCCCATAGGGGCATAGTGTAGTGCTCTACGTGTCGACATAGGTGGTAGAGTATCCCTGTTTGTGAGGATTCCTTTCAAATGTGGCTGGCAGTCAAGACACCAGATTAGCTAGAATGAATGAAGCAGATCCACGATTCGAGGCAGTAGTTGAGGAAGATCATGGAGAAAATGGCAGCTCGACCAGTGGAAATTTAAATTCTCAAGACAAATGGAAACGTTTTCCCACATTTCAGGCATAGGTTAAAACACATATTCCCCAGTTGGAAGCGAATTCGTGACAACCAAACAAATTTTTTTCGAATTTGGTTTTTCCTTTAATTTACTGTTTTGTTTGTTTTAGGAGACAATTTACAGGTGTCAAAATGGTTGTAACTGTTTTCTATTTTTAGAAAACAGAGATAGATCTCAAGTCTTTTGAAGGTTGAGGCATTTTTTATTATAAAAAGACATGTAAAATATGAAAGGGGGGTTCGATCTGGGAGGAAGGTGCGACCTGTGAGGTGTTTTTCTTTTGCTGGACTGTGGGCTGTGTTTCGCTAGAAAGTTTTTCTATAATCTCAAATGATCAATCAAAAATAAACAAACTGTTGAAAGGATTCTCGTGTTGAGGTGTTGGTGGCATTCCTCTTCTATGTTAAGTGTTTTCTTGTAGTTATCATACCATTTGTTTTCAAATTCTTATTATCGAATGATAGTAATAGAGCAGAATTTATTGGTGAAATACTCTACATCTGATCCTTTGGTAATCTTTATGTTTTCTTCTAAAGCTCAGTTTATGAATTCTTAATTGCTCATTTGCTCAGTTTTTCCTCCCCCATTTATTCCGCAATCGACACCATTCAAGCTTAATTCGATCCAACATTTCCACTACCTTTCCCTGTGTAAAAGTTTTGTCTAGATCTAAGAGTGAATCAAATATTTAAGCATAGAACCCATTCGGAACTAATGGGGTCTATATTGTCTAGATCTGAGAGTGAATCAAATATTTATTTCCATCAATATTGTCTAGACCTAATATTGTCTAGACCTGAGAGTGAATCAGGTCTAGACAATATTTATTCGGAACTAATACAATAGGAGAACCATATGTAGAGGAGCTTGGTATGATGATTCCTTTATCGAGAAACTCCTAAAATTGCTTCTTTATTTCTAGATTCTCAATTGTTTAAGACTTGTACATTCCAATGTTCGTAAGAGGAGCATCTTTCTCCAAATATATTTCATGTTCTACCTCCCTTTTAGGAGGCAACCCTATAGGCTCCTAAAAAAACTCATCATAATTAGATATAATGTTGATCAACTCTTTTTTATGATTTGGATCACAACATGATAAAGAATCTATTATCTATTCTTCTTTCTATTTCAATATCATGAGAACAAAATATTTACTTGCACTCACAAGTCTCTTTATTTTCCCCGTGCTCACTAGAGAAACACTAGTTTTGATGTGATGAGTTCTGGAAATATATTCAACCCCATCCTTGAAAAGATGACATTTATTCTCTTCTCAATAGAATACATCCTTCATGTCAAATAGATATGGACTACCCAATACAATGTCACAAATTTTAGGCGGCGCAACATCTAAATCAACCTCATCAAAGAACTTAGTTGTTATTGCAAACATGATCTTACCCTGCTTATGTTACCTACAAATTAGCATCATCACACATCCAACCTTATGGATATGGATTTTTTTGAGGTGTTGTATTCAAACCCATATTCTTAAAAATTGCTTCAGATATTAGGTTAACTTGAGATCCACTATCAAATAAAGTATCTACCTTGGTATGCTTGAATATAACTATGACATGAAAAACCTCACTTCTCTTCTTTATATTTTGGCAATATTGAACTTAAGAATTTGAATTGATAGTTGATATACCTTTTCTTCCTATGGACATGATCTTAGATTTGTCTCTGGAATATGAACCTAGATCCTAATGAGTTGATTCAATAGTTTGGTGTGGGGCATCCAACAACAATTCCCCCATCTTTCTAAATTTTATGGGGCCCCTAAAATATTTTCTCCTTTTTTTATTTTTGCACCAATATTTTTTCCTACAAGACTGGTATCTTTACTTCTCTAAGACAACCATAGCTCTAACCAACTCTGTTTCAGGATCATGTTCATAGGAATCCTTTTTTAACGCATTATTTCAAACTCTTATCTTTGCGCTTTGATCACCCCATCTCTTACCATGTTTTCTTGTGCAAAGCCCCAAATTTCGTGATGACCTGTTGAATGACCACTTACCCAAGTGTCATCCCAAGATTGGACTGTTGAATGCCTCATTTTATTCCATTCTTAAATCATTTGTCTATATTGCTTGTAGAACATAAAAATGTTTCTAAGGTATCAAAGGAATATTACCTTCAATACCATCGTCGTTGGGACCCATTTTAAACATCATCTCATCTCACTCTGAAAAGAAAACTCCAATGGATTTCTGACCCTTCTCATGTGTGTCCCACACGTTCTCCTAAGAAGAAAGAATATTCTTCGATACCATTGTCATCGGAGCTCAAACTTTCCATATCTTCAAAAATCCTGAATTCTTGTAAAACACATAGTTTAGCACGCCTTTCTAAGCAACGAATATTCCATCGATACCTTCCCCTTGGGTTTTAGTTCCACACTCATCATGTTTTAACTTGGTAGGGCCCCACCTCTGTCCTTATTACTATTCTTTGGATGACGCACCACCCCCACACATTGGCCCACGTGTTAGGGAATATACCTTCAATACCTTTCCATTTGGAATTCGAAAAAACTATGATATTTCATACTCTGAAAGCTCAACCCCAATAATGGTCTTATTCAAGGATGTGGTTTAACGCTTTCCCTGATGTTTTAATAAATGTGCCTAACCTACTTAATAATATTTAATTATGGAAATGACGCACATCAACAAGAAATGTTAAGATCATATTTGGAAATATGCTCGTACACACCTGAGTTATGGTATACCTGTGATAATTGGATGTGAATTACAAGTTATAGAAACACTCTTTCAGGACACAACTTGCACCATAAGTTTTCAAAACTCAGTCTGTGAAGTTTGATTTATGTATAGACTCCCTCACTCACTTATATTACCTTCTTTGTTACTACAACTTCTTATTTACTGGTAACTTTTTGTTTTCTATCGTTTGACCAGTTTTTCATTATTACAGCTAATGTGTTATATGTAAGATAAGATTATATTTATTTTAATGTGTTATTGTAGGTTAATCTAGTTATTCATCATGGCGAGCCAGAATCCCAAAATACCTAGGAGTTCAGTTTACTTCTAGGGTCTTGCAGGCCCTGAATCATCATCTTGACTGATTGAAACTCTGGCGACTGATATGATTCCTAATACTAGTGAGGACCACTACCCCATATTTGAAGAGATCTATAGTATTTTTGAATCCACAAAGTTTCATGAAGTCAACGAAGTATTATAGGTGTACCATAATATCCTAAAAAGAGGAATTCACTAGGTAGCTTCCAGGCCACAACTATTCCCATACAACGAGCCAGCACAGTGATGCCTCAAACAATTTCACGCTTCCATAGAACTTATCATGAGAAAACAAGGAGTGTGAGTAGATTCTCTCATACTAGAGGATATTACCTCTAGGTATCACCTCCCCAGTTCAACTTTCTCACTGAACAAACCTTTTCGAAAAGGGTTCACCCAGAAAATAAAAGGATCGGAAAAAAATAGATGAAACATTGGTGGGTGGATGAGGATGAGACTCTTAAAAAAGGACAGAAACTGGTCCCCACCCACAGGATTAAAACCCCTTAAAATTTACTGGTATCCATGCTCTATCGATTATATGGAGAAGAGAAGAGCACACACTTCCAAATTTAATGGCTTCCATTAACACCCAGCATTGTTAAGACAAGAAAGATATTTAACTAGGCGAATATCTTGGCATTTAACATTTTACTACATGCTAAAAATATCCTAGGTATGAAGAAGCCATGTTTATATATTTTTTCTTATATGATAGACATAATTTTTTCATCAGTTCATTTTCCCGAATTGGGATGGAATTGGAACCGAATTCATCTCCTCGTTCATGTGTATTTCTCCCAATTGTGGAGCGTAAATTTCAAATGGAATTTTTATGATATTTGAAATTTATTCCTCGCACCTCTACATTAAGTCCTTTTCGGCTTCCCCAGACATAGGATATCCTTTGAGGCTAGAAATGGGATTAAAGGGATGGTCAAATATTTCACAGGATTAAATGCCTCCTCTATTTTGGAGGTAACTAATGTCTTGAACACTGCTAGGCCCTGAGTAACAGAGCTCAAAATAGAGTTGAAGGATGTAAGAGACCAATTCGACATAGATGTACAATAATTTGTTAGCATAACTAAAATCCTAAACCATGGAAAAAATAAATGGAGCTATACAGGAACAAGGAGACCACTTGAGTGAAGAGTTTGAAAAGAGGATGAAAATCCTACGAGACACCCATAGGGATGATTTGGAAGTGGAAAAAAATAAAATTATTTCCGCTCTAGAAAATAATAACACCTCAATAGGTACAATGGATTCCATCAAATCTCAAGCCCTGGATGTCAATGAATATCTATCTAAGGTAAAAAGTGAGTTCCTTGGTCTAGTGATCGACATACGAGTAGAGTGGCAAGAACAATAAAACTTGTAGAATACACTAATTCAGACTCAAGGAAGGTATTGAAAATCTAGTGAGGATTTTGAGGAAATGGTAAAGTGTAAAGATAGGCTACAACATATACCTACCTCCCTTCCAATTTATTCAAAAAGAGAAAGAATCAGATACTGAATGTTGTTTGACACTAGCAAGCCTCTCTTCAAGAGTGTCCATTCCACCCAAGGGGTGGTTGCTGACACATGTGCGCAACTATGAAAAAATGCTAATGATCTCATAGCAGAGGCAAGGATACAACCACTGCAATCTATAGATGAAATGAATTTTGTCAGTACCAGGGTGATTGAGGTGGAATATTTAAAGAAGGCCAGTGAAACAAGAATTTAGGAATTGATTCTTTTTTATGAAAAATCAATTGAAGAACATATGTTGTTTCCTATAGTATGGATTACCCAGAAGATTCAATCCTTTGTAAATTCCATGGTTGAGCAGTTACATCAAGAAGTGGCTGCAAAATTTTGTATTGGAGAATCAGTCTTAGAGAGATTGCAATTGAGAAAGATCGAGAGCATTTTTAATGACCAGTCCACTTGGAAGGAACACCAATACCAACAACAAGAGTAGACCAAGTCATGATTTCTATTTTTTTCATTTCCATCTAGATGTTGTTCTCTTCTGATATTGTAATATTTGTTGGAAAATGAAGAGTCATTTTTTGTGAAATGGCTCAAATTTCTATAATTAGCATGAAAAAACATTGTAAATGGAGACCCCTCACTATATAAAGGGAGTGCTACCCAGTTGAAAGGACTTTGGTCTTTAAATCTAGCAGTACAGTATTGTTACGAAAAGTTATTTTTTGAATCCAAAAGACATTCTGAATTTGAAGATTATGGTATTGATATGTGTGAATGAGATTATTTTTTCTATGCATTTCTTTGTTTGTAGCATGTGAATGTTAGTTGACAAATTAATTCAAAATTAATATTTACGTTTTACAACTATCCTGATTTCTTGAGATGAGTACAACAATAGTGTAATCGTGTTAAGTTTCTAACTTCTTTGGTTCTAATAGATTATGATAACTTCTTTGGTTCTAATTGTGTTAAGTTTCTAACTTCTTATGGTTCGTATAAATTGTGTCATGAACTTATTATAATCAAGTAATATACATCTTTCATTGTATTCATTTCTTATGTTATTTTTCTCTTGATCGGGATAGGTTAGATTAAATAGCATTAGTTTAAAATTTCATCTTAGATTACTGGTCGTATATCTTAGTTTAAGGTCAGTTAGTTGTGTTTTCTTTTCTTTTTCTCATTATTTTTAATTCATTTGAGAACCTTTGGTTCTCAGATTCATATTTTAGTTAGTATTTAGTTAGTTTTTTGTTAGTATTTTAGTTATTTGGTAACCAGTCCAAAATCTGGTCGGAAGCACTATCCCAAATGAGAGCGGGTCTAGTTGGGACCTATCACCGTGTGTTTTCCCTTAATTGATTGAATGGGTCATTTTGGCTCGTCAACAAAATGATGCTAGAAGGAGGGCCATAAACCTGAATGGCTACAAATAGAAATTTAAATTCTTCTCGTTCTGCCCCACAAGTAAGATTTTCCTCCACAACAAATTCCCATCAAAATTACTCTGAACATAATGTCTTCCCTTCAGAATATATGATGAATACTCCTACTTGGATCAATACTCATCGCATTTCCTCTCATAATGAAACATACTTATCTTCTCCTCAACCTCATATCTTAACTATATCATAAATCGACTCTCTAGTCAGGTGTTCAACTAAATGAACCAATCGAGCTTTGAATAGAGAATGCAACAGATAGAACAAACAGGTTCCCTTAGATTAGTCTCTGCCTGAAAATCAGAAGAATCTTCATCATACATATCCCTATTTTGTTAACCCATACTCCTATCAAGAAAACCGTTTGGTTGGGACTCTTGAATATCATGTTCTTGAAGATATGTATGATTTCTCTAAGGCTTTAGAATTCAATATTGAATATCCTATACTCATTGGAGGGGCAGGAGGTATACCACTCTCACCTCCCGAATACCCCCCTCACACCCCTAGAAATGAGTCAGAGGACAATTCTGAAGAAGGGGACCGGTCTGAGAGTGAATTCAAAGATAACCCCTATAAAGTCATTGTATATCAACCCCTAAACATGGCCGGAGAAAATAAAAATAAAAATCCTCCCCCTTACCAGCCTTGGTTGTTTGTTGATGCAATTGTTGTACCTGGAGTTCAGCATGATATGCCCAGACACCCTAATAAATTCCTACCTAAATTTGACCTTGATAAAAAGGATTCAATTGAGAACCATATTAAGAAATTTGTGTTGCTTATTAGGTTACCAATCGTTCACCACGAAGACATCCTCTATCACCTGTTTCCTCTTACGTTCGAAGAAAAAGTGTCTACGTGGTATTTTTCTCTAGAAGAAGCTTCCATTCTGAATTGGAGGAATTTTGAAAACTATTTCCTCCAAAAATTTGGGGAAAATAAGACACCAACCACTCGGGTCCTCAAACTATCAAAAGTCAAAATGGATTCCAAGGAACTAGTTATTGATTACAATCAACAGTTCCTCACTTCATTAAAGAGAATCCCAATGGCCTCAAAACCTGTTGAAGATGTCACAATTGAATTTTATACATTTGTTTTACCCATGTCCATGGCCATGTATGTAAAATATTCTGAAAAGGATACTCTAGAAGAAGCTTTCCAGGAAACCCTTAAATTTGAGAAAAAATTGTTAAGTTTAAAGGGTAGTTCCAATTCAGAACCTTACAAAGACAAAGGTAAGAGTAAACTCTCTCCATCTAAATCTGTTGAATATAAAAAAACCTATGATTCAATGGATATGGAAACTCTTCAAAGAATCATCAAAAAGTTATCCAACGACTTAGTTGACCTGAAAAGAGGTAATGGAGAGCGATATTCTAATCAGAAAATATTTTTTAAGCTCCCACCTAATAAATATAGTAACACTCCCCCAACCAGCAAATCCTTCCCCTCTTAGATGGAATGTATCAATATGGAAGATATCATTCAGGCCCTTCAAACCTGGGAAATAGAGAATATGGATGAAAACATTGATGAAGGAAATGGAGGTCAGGAACAAAAAGAACAACTCCAGGATTTTGATGAGCCGATTAAGAAACAGTTAAATGTTTTTTGGGACTTATCTTTTGGAGAAGATGAAGAAAAATTTGAATAAGTACACATATCAGAAAATGTCATAACCACCTGGAGTGTCGGTAGGAATATTCTCGATAACACCCCTGATATTCCTAATCCTGCTTCTCCCACTACCACTACTCCCAAACAACCTTCTCTTTAAACCAATACTACCCCTAATTCATCCAAGAATACTTCCCCCAATCCAAAAAAAATAGATCAAACAACAAAATCAAATATTTATCCTACACCCTTGGCCAAATTGGAATATGACTTTTTAGAAGATCTAAAGAAAATAAAATCCAACATTTCTTTGTTTGAACTCATGAAAAATCCATAAATCCAAGAAAATTTCATCAAAACGTTACAAGGTAAGACTTATCCTACCTTTCATGAATCAGAATCAGGAAACAAAAGGGTAATAAAAAAGGTAACTTCACCTAATAACAATATTCCTTCCAAAAGTTAGGTGGAAACTTATGCATCCTTAACAGGTCAGAGATCCAGGTCCAACACTCTTCCTTTTCTTATCACTTTTGAAATCTTCAATAGAAATCTTCATAATTGCATGGTGGACTCATGAGATTCATCCAATGTCATGCCCCTTAAAGTATGTGAGAAACTTAACATCAAATCTGAACCATCTAACATTCTCATTATCTAGTTAGACAAAACTAAAGTTAAGGTAGTCGGAGAATTGAAAAAAGTGTTGATTAAGATGTTTGCTAACCTTAAAGTTCATAAAACCATAGATATAATAGTAGTGGACATTTGTGATAATTATGGTATGCTCTTGAGTCGATATTGGTAAGCCATGTTGAATGGTTATTTCTCTACTGAATGGTCCCATCTATGGCTCCCTTTCAATGGTAAAATGAACCAAATTAGGATCAACTGAGAAAGGTACATGAAACACGTAGTTATTGATTTGAACGATCCAAATTAACCGATGATCTTCAACCATTCCATTCTTGGGAATTATTCATTTGAGACATTTTTTGGGAACTTCACAGTCGAACCATCAACTCTCATGGAATCTAATGGTAAATCTGAAATCCTTCATTACACCTAGATCATTGAGTCTATTTGAGATATAGAGGATCAAACTAACAATCCCCCGGATGTAAAAACTAATGTAGTTTTTAGAGATAAGTTAGACAAATGCACTGACTCTACTAACATTTTGAAAACCAAAAAATATGAAAATTCAAAAATACTAGTTGAAATAAAAAAAAGGTGATCCTGATATGTGGACGTTATTCTTTGATGGATCAAAATCCTTAGAAGGTGAAAGAGTGGGTTGTATACTAAGAGATCTGAAATGTACTAAAATGTTAATTGCACGCAGACTAGAATTTCCTTGCACCAACAAAACTTCTGAATAGGAGGCCCTTGTATAATCACTTAGGAAGGTGGTTGTCTTGAAAGAAGAAAAAATCAAGGTATATGGTGACTCTGAAATCATCATCATACAGGTACAAAATATTGTTGGTTATGGATATTGATTATCTTTCTGATTCATAGGTCTTTGTTTTCAGCCATGTTTATACCCCATGAAGTTTGTACACCCCTCCATGCACGGGGGGGTGCTTTCCCCCCCGGCAAGGTCCAGGGGCAAGTGTTACCCATGATTTTGGTCAATCTTGATGGTGTATTGATGATGGTGTACTCAGGCTCCTCACAAGAAATTTCTCCTGAGAAAAGTGACATTCATCTCTTCCCAGAAAACTTACTTTTGAAGAGAGTTCGCAGGTTGCTAATATCCTAGGGTGCGAGAATGACCCATTCTCGCAGGCTGCCTTCAGCTAGGGTGCGAACTTCTTGCACTGTGCTACATAGCTAGGGTGCGAACTTGTTCTAAATCTTGGAAAAAGATGAAGTCTCGATGGTTCTAGAAGGGAATCTTCTAGAAGAATGGGTTGGCATTTGAATGGTTATCCTTTTACTAGTTTCCCTAATATTGTGGGATCAATTTTATCCAAGTAACCATCTCATTCTATCCTATATATTGATGGAATTCTCATGGAAAAGGTTAAGTAAGATTCATTGGAGAATTGGTGAAATAATTGTGTGAAGGACCTAGCTTGAACAAGAGCTTGGAGACTCTAGCAAGTCTATCAAGAGGGATTTCATCTTCTTCATACAAGGATCGAGCAAGTGTGTGTGTTTTGGAGCCAAGAGCCACCGAAAGGAAGCTTGCGACATCAAGGCAATTAGGTTGTATCTTATACTTTCAATTAATATGATACAGTGGCATGTCCTTTTCCCATAAAGTCATTCTTACTTTATTGTGTAATTCCTTGATCATACACATAAGTTGATAGTTGAATATATTTTTCTATCTTCACTTTGGTTTGTTTGTGTTGTCTTGGTCTTGACCTCACGAGAGCACCGGAGTGAAGCGGGAGCAACAGAGACCCTAGGAACCGATACAAAGGTATGTTACTTGTTCCTCCCTACTAGCTAACTCAATGGTCAAAACTTAGGGAAAGAGTCATGTCCTGTCCTATTTTGTTCTAGATCCAGGTGGATCTAGGGAGATCTATTAGTGTCTACACCTATCGATTAGTCCAAAAAAAAAATTGGTGACTCCACTAGGGATATAACTCGTTTTCTTTGTGGTTTTTGTTGTTTTTCCTTGGCCATTTGCTCTTTCCTTAACTTTCTCCATTCATATCAATCTCTGAGTCCTCAGGATACCCTGATAGACCCTCTGGGTCCAGAGGCCTCTTCAATTTTTTTGTCTTTTTCCAAATATTTGATTAGTTTCATACATTCTCGCACTGCACTCCACAGTGGCCTACGAGAATATATTGAGTTCTCACCCTGCTTTTAGGTCCAGTGTGAGTTTCTCGCACTCTGCTCAAAGCTAGCCTGCGAGAATGACCCATTCTCGCACTGTGTAATACTGTTAGCCTGCGAACCCTCTTTTCAAAAATTTTGATTTGAGATTTTTGCATGATCAGCTGCCCATATCAGTATAGGTGCCTAAAAAGATATTCTTGGACCATTGGTTGATGTTTTCTTGTCTTCAGATTTTGTGCATGAACAGTCTTAGGAAATCAAAGGCTTTTCCTATCCATTTTTCTTGACTTTCATTTCTTGACTTTTCTCAGCAAAGATATACTCTCTGATTTTGGAATCTGAGTGTGCTTGTTTGGTTAAGAACCGATGATCGGTTGAAAGTTTAGCTTCTTTGTATTTATCATTTTCTCATTATTTGGAAGATCACTTTTCTCATGCAATTGAAAAGGCTAGTTTGGTCTGCTTGTTATTTTTGTTTCCATTGAAAGATTGGTTTGGGTTTTTTTCTATTGCTTGTTCATTAGATTTTTGTTTTTCTTCACTCTCACCATCATGGTGTAGGTCCTTTTTGAAAAGTGAACAACGTTTTTCTTTCAAAATCATTTTCGTCTTTGAAAGCATTGAAAATCAATTATTGAAATTATTGAAAAAGAAACAATAGAGAATTTTTATTGATGCGTGATTTGTTGCAATTGCATTTTAAAGGAAATTGTGTATCGTAGTTCAAGTTTGATCCGGAAAACTACTCTTTCCCTCTCGTACATAGGATTCATTGAACGAAAATTGATATATTTCATTCCTATTTATGCATCGTTGGGTCAGAGTCTCATACAACATTAGTTTCATCTCCGCTTCTGTTGAGTAACAATAACCCTTAATAACACTATGCAATCATAAAATTTAACTAGTAACTCTTTTCTAGGGCTCTATTACACCAACATTTAGCTAGGCTAGCGCTTTGGAATAGGTAGAGAGATACACTCTCCTAAGCACAAAACACACAATAGCATCTTGTGTTAAGGAGTGTCAAATTCCATTTGCAACATCTTGTCCTAGGAAGTGCTTCTCACACAAGGGTCAAACACGAGGTCGCATTGATATTGACGGAGGTACTCACCCTGCTTTGTTGATATCGGTGTAGAGATTGCATGTATTATGGGGGTCACTTGGAGGTATACCCACAATGATGAGTGGAAGACTTTTGAGTTGATTTCGGGCTAGATACCCTACCCTTGCATGTGGATCGGGCTGTTGACTGTCCCCCCAAGATTTATTGTTGTCGGTGGTAACCTTAGTGGCCTATCTTTCTAGGTTCTTACATAAGGTGACTGTGAAGGGGCAAGTATTCACGGTACCTGGAATCAACGTTGGCCAAACTCACTCGGGCTCCTTGGAGGTTATAAGAACAATTATGTGTGGGAGCTTGCACCAGGGTGTAAGTCCATTAAGAAGGTCATCAGCGTAACTTTTCCACCCTAGCCTAGCCCCTTCTCGTCTCGTTGTTGCGACGTTGGATTTCATCACCAACTAGTAACTTCGAAATTATAAGGTATTGTTTGCTTGGTATTGTATCCTAGATTTTGTTTACTAGTGCGTGTTGTTTGTTTACCAAACGATTTTCTTCGTAAGTTTGTCACTCGTTCATAATAGCTTCTCCACGTCGTTCACATAGAATGCATTGTTTATCTCTAGAGCATCTGGAAGGTTCTCAACCTCTGCCTACAAGCTCACTTGAGGGATCTCCTCAACATATTGAATTCTAAGACATCACCATGCCACAAGTGGAATGAAATGACTCTCTAGAACATTTTTGAATTACCAATACTCGAGAGCACTTTCGACTTCACCCTGATTCTGAGCGACCATTTATGTGACTGAATTCTTCTGGAGGTTTAGTTTTTGTGTCTTCTGGATCACCAATTGGACCCTTTCTAGGCATAGAAGGCCAAGATCCTTTTTGGTCTACGAGCGTTTTTAGACAGGACCTGTTTGGTACAGGATCAGGTGTTGAAACCATCATCTCACCTATGATTTCTGAAATCTCTAGCCCAGAGACAATACCGTTTACAACTGCCTATTATTTTCCTGGTACGAACGCCCCATGCTCTAACCACATCTTGACCATCCCTATAGAAATGGCCCATCACTCAGATACTACGAGTGTTCACACCGGGATTACCACGGTTAGTCTCGCCCCCATCAACATACCGCGAACACCCAACATCACCCCAACACTACCACCTGGATGTCGTGCGTTGAATGCTTCCATTCCCACTCCTACAAAAACCCTATCCAGCTCTCCTGGTGGTCCCTCTTCTTTTGGGCACTCTCTTCCTGGTTTTATTCCGACACTCCCTCAATTTCCTTTTGGAGGACCTTTCTCGTCCTCCACTGGCAGTCTTAATCCTAGTGGCACTATTCCGTCATTCACACCAAATTACCATATTCCCATCGGTGGATAATTTCACCAAGGTGGGATGACTCAACCCCCTCTCAATGGGAAAATTCCTATTGGAACGCACATCCCAATTGGAACACAACCCCCAATTGGAACGTTGCCTTCAATTGGGACACCACCTTCAATAGGAGGACCGAACCCACCTTATGGACAAAACATACCCCATCCTTGGCCCAGTATTGGAATTAGTTGATAGAACATCCTCCTCAATCGACTGGGGGGCAGCAGTTTCCAGCTGCATCCGTGATACCCCCTAGTATAGGCCAACCATATCCAGGTACGTCCAATCCCATCTGGGGTTCAAATGCTCAAAATCACATCCCTGTTCAAGGATACAATCCCATGAGCTACTATCCTCTCCAACCACCATCGAATCTACCCGGGACTTCACATTATATGCAGACTGCTTATGTTCCTACTAGTTTGTCGATGGGGCTTCCTCCCCAAAGCCACTAGTACCCGTAGGTGAATCGACAGTTACCCTTCTTGGCCACTTTGGATCTTCTAGATTTGTCAAGGATTTTAAATGATCCAATTCATCACTCTACCCTATGGCCTGCTATACCAGCCAAGCTACCATCAGATATCCCTAAATTCGAAGGCAAAGCGGGAGAAGACCCAAACAATCACGTCATGAATTTTCACCTCTGGTGTTCATCCAACTCATTGATGGATGACTCTATTCGTTTATGTCTTTTTTGACGAACCCTCACAGGTTTTGCTGCGAAGTGGTATATAGAATTACCACGAGGTTTCTTCGCTGACTTCAACACCCTAGCTATGGATTTCCTCACACACTACCAGTTACCAATTTGTTATGAAATGGGGACTGAGATTTTGAGTTATTTAAAACGAAACAAAGCCACACATATATCCAATCGCATTCATGAGTGGCGATGGAGATGACGTCTCATCAAACTCAAACTCCCCGATCAATTGCTGGCAGAGTGGTTCACCAAATCATTTGTGAACGACATCAGTCGTGACATCGCCATGGGTGGAGTAGTCATGGAAGAGAAGGCCATAAGTTGTGCTCAATACCTTGACCTCGTTTACTCACAAATGGGTACCCTTTACGACTTCATACCTGGCTTACCTCATCCTTCCACTTCCGTCACTTCAACTACTCCAGTTGCTTCTCATGCAGCCGACGGTGTGATTGACACTTTCCAGGCCCAACCACATTCCGCTTCAAGCACCAACCCCAAACTTGCTTCTTCTAATGTTCAAAATGCTCCATCTCCTGCCCCTCCCACTTGCAAGACTTCTGAGGTAAATGCAGTTCAATCTACCCCAGCTGGCAAAAACAAATCCAAAAAGGGAAGGGGTAAGAATAAGAAGGACAAAAATACTTCTCAAGCCGAACTAACCAAAACTACACTTGTTGATGATCGGGATAAGCACAAACCTCGATACCCTTGTCTTATCTGTGGTGATGATCACTACATGAAGGATTGTCCACGATGCGCCGAGGTCACTAAGTTCCTTAAAGGAGCCCCAAAACCACCTGCTCTGGTCATTTTGTCCCAACCCTTCCCGTCTCAACAATAGGCTCAGTTGGTCATTCATTACCAACCCTCATTTTCTACTACTTCCTATGTCTTGATGTGTACTCGCGATTCAAAGCAGAACGACATTGCACTCACCACTTGAGCCAAAGATTATTCTCCCTCTAAAGAGAAGGTTGATGACCTACCTCCTTCATTGGTACAACCCTCTCCCGCAACTCCACCTACAAATGGTCCTCTTCATCTCGAACGACCGAACCTCAACACAATTCTTCAACCCCCCCCAAAGGGCGTCGTTCAGAAATCGGCTTTCAATCCTCATGCTCGTGCTGCCAAGAACTACAGCATTGTTGAAGATATGGCCCAAGCACTTTCTGCAATGTCATCCCTCGAAGTACTTCAAAGTTGTCCCACACAATGGAAGGCCCTGTTGAAAGATATCAGTAGAAATGATCTGACGGATACGAATTTAATAATTTTTGACTTGGAAGATCACATTCCAAGGTTACCCCCTCAACTCGCATTCCATATCCAAGTGATTGTCTCTAACAAAAACATTTGTTGAACCGTTATCGACGAGGGTGCCTCGACGTGTGTCATGTCTCTTACTTGTCGGAAAGTCATTGGCTCTGCCTCTTTGAACGAATCCCAGAACACTCTCAAAGCCTTCAATGGCTCCAGTTTTAAGCCCTACGGTGTCCTTCCTTCATTTCCCATCATGTTAGAAGGAAAAATGGTCCAATTCAAAGTGTAAGTCTTTGAAGCTCCCCTTGATTACAATCTTCTGCTTGTCCACAGCTGGATCGATTCCATGCACGCAGTTGTGTCGACCCTTTTTTGTGTGGTACGTTTCCCACATCAAGGAAAGGTTTTCACCATCGACCAATTAGCCTTCTTTAATTCTGATACCCATACTGGAAACGTATCATTCATCACTAAAACCCCACCAGGTTATGAGAACTTCGGTGTAGGCCTTCTCAAAGACTCTTCGTTAATGGGTACTTTCCCCATTCTACCGCCCGATGTTCCATGCTCATCCATTGCTTCAATCAACATGATCTCCACCTCGATTCATGAACTTCCTGCATCTCATGACCTATGAACATTACCTAACCCTGGATATTATCTTCGTTATGACGATGAAATGCCATTAAGCCCGGTCGAATCCACCTATCAGGCCATTCAATCGACAACACCTTCTACCCCCTCTCTTGGTGAGTTGTCTCCCGATCCCTTCCATGTCATTTTTCCCACAAACGAGATGATCATGTCTGTCTTGGAGGACACCCCTTGGGATGATGGACATCATCGTTCCATCCTCTTCCTATAGCAACATACCCTTGAGAACTATCAATGTATCTTGACCCCGTTGACCGTTGTCGTCATCTCAACCATTCCTAAGTCCACACACGATGTGTTTTCTGAAGGGAACTTAAGCAATATCTCGCCCACTATTCCCCTCGACACATCCTTCAAACCTGGGATTGTCGAAAATTTCCATATCGGAGCTTCATGTTCTTCTGATGAAATCGTCACCTACACATCCCTTTTCAAGGAGTTTTGTGACATATTCACCTGGAGCTACAAAGAAATGTCGGGTATCGACCCCGACATTGTGATACATGAGATCAAGACATACCCTGACGCTAAACCCATCCGACAATGCCTTCGTCCAATTCACCCACGTAAAGCAGCTGCTATCAAGCTCGAAGTCGAGAAACTTCTCAAAGCCGACTTTATTTACCTGGTGGCTCTCACTGACTGGGTTTCCAATCTTGTCCTGATCGATAAGAAATAAGGCACAATTTGTGTATGCATTGATTATAGGGATATCAACAAAGCTTGTCCCAAAGACAACTTTCCTACCCCCTTCATCAATTCGATTGTCGACGATTGCGCCGGAAGTGAAATCTTCTCTCTAATGGATGGTTTCTCTGGGTATAATCAAATCAACATTGTTCCCGAGGATCAACATAAGACTGCTTTTATTTTTCCTTGGGGCACTTTTGCCTATCAGAAACTTCCTTTTGGTCTCAAGAACATTGGCGCAACTTTTTAATGTGGTATGTCTTATGCTTTCCATGATATCAAGCACATCGTTCAACCATATCTGGATGATTTTCCCGCTCACTCAATGCGTCGAGTCGATCATCCAACCCACCTCTGAGCCATTTTCGTCCGATGTCGGTTCTACCGTATACGTTTGAATCCTCATAAGTGTGTTTTTTGCGTGGAATTTGGCCGACTTCTAGGTTTTATTGTTTCGCATCAAGGGATCAGGGTGGATCCTTTAAAGGTTGAGGCAATACTTAATCTCCCTCCTCCTTCTACACTTCGCTAGTTACAAAGTTTGTAGGGGAAAGCAAACTTTCTTCATCATTTTATCCCAAATTACGCCGAGATAACTCATGGATTTACGTGGCTACTAAAAAAGGGGTCTGAGTTCGTCTGGGATACTATAACCAACAATGCTTTCGAAGCTTTGAAATTGTCCCTAACGTGTGCTCCTCTTCTCTTTCCCATTGATCATAGTCGTGATTATTTCCTCTACCTTGCTGCCTCAAATTACACCATTGGTATGGTTCTCGTCCAAGAGGATGATGCTCATGATGAACATGTTATCTACTACTTGAGTTGAAGTCTAACGCCTACCAAAATAAAGTATTTACATGTCGAAAAAATGGCCTTGGCAGCCGTCCAAGCCATCCAATGTTTTCGACACTATATCCTCTCGCGCAAGACTATAGTGATTTCTAACTGCAACCCTATGCAACACATTCTCACATGTCAATTGCTAGGGGGAAAATACTCCAAATGGATCGTGATACTCCAGGAGTTTGACTTGGAATTCGAACGCACCAAGTCCAAGAAGTCCTTAGTGTTTGTTGAGTTGATATGTGACTTTCCCTATACTGAAACAGAAAATGTAGCAGCTAATTCATTACCCGATGAATCCCTTTTTCTCATCAACATCGACGATATTTGGTATTGTGATATTATCATATATCTCCAAACCCAACATTTCTGGCCAACTTTGTCTAGTACTGACCGACATCGAATACGATACCAAGCTCGACAATATATTATCATCAGGGATACTCTTTATCGTTGAGGGATTGAATCTATTTTTCGATGTTGCCTCACATTCAACGAAGTCGAGAGAGATCTGAATGATTTCCATTTTGGAGCCTGTGGTGGTCATATGTCTAGGTATACTACTGCCCAGAAGATCTTATGAGAAGGCTATTTTTTGGCCTTCTTTATTTAAAAACTACATAATCGTCGTTTAAAAATGCCATGCTTGCTAGATCTATAATAACAAGATACGGTCACATCCTGCTCCTCTTCACCCTGTGGTATCCATTGGTCCCTTTGAGAAATGGGGCATCAATTTCATGACATGTCACCCTCACTCAGTCGGGGGGCATGGATACATTATTGTAGTGGTATATTACTTTACGAAATGGGCCGAGGCGATGTCGACATTTGACAACACTGGAAAGACCGCAACATTATTCATTTTTAATCACATCATAGCTCGTTTTGGTGTTCCCCAGGCTATCGTCACTAATCACGGTAGCCACTTTAGAAACTTCATGATGTCTGAACTTACTGAAAAGTTGGGTCTTCACCATGAAAAATCAATGCCCTATTACCCACAAGCCAACAACCAAGTTGAAGAAATTAACAAATTTCTCATAACTATGCTCCGACGAATGATAGGGATTCACAAAACAAGTTGGCACACAATGTTGTTTTCGACATTGTGGGCTTACCAGACATCCGTCAAGTCCGCTACTAGGTTTACACCTTTCTGGTTAGTCTATGGTTTGGAAGCCATTCTCTTGATTGAATGCGAGATACCCTCTTTAAAACTAGTTGTTGAACTCCTACCAAACACTTATGCTGAGGAAGAACATCTATTGTATCTTATGCGATTAGACGAAACTCGACGCTTTTCTACCCTAGTCATAGAAGCTTAGAAAAAACATGTCAAGGCCCAATATGACAAACATGTCAAGCCTCACATTTTCTCCGAAGGAGATCTCATTCTCCTCTATCAACAAGATTGAGATATGCTAGGAGATGGAAAATTCAAAGCCATGTGGCGAGGTCCTTATATCGTTCGACGAGTTTTGGAAAAAGGGGATTATGAGTTAGTAGATTACGATGGTATCCCTTTGAGTGAACCCAGGAATGGGTTGTACTTGAAGAAGTACTATGCATAAAATCACCTGTGCATGAGTACTTGTATTTTTATTGTATCATACTTCTTGTGTGTTACTGTAGCTTGCTTTTGTTGTTATCTGGTCTCTTCCCTTATGTGACATTGTGTTTGATTTCTAGATTTCAGAGTCTTTGCTACCCTACATTGGCTTCATTGATGGTTCTAGTCGTAGTACTCAGAACCTTGCTTCCACTGCATGGGCAATTTACACCCCTACAAACGAACTTGTCTCCTTACGAGGTGTGTGTCTTGGTCATGCGACCAACAATATTGTAGAGTATAGCACCGTTATCAAATTGTTGATTGATGCTATCTCGCTCGGAATCTGTCATTTGGTTGTGCGAATTGATTCACAACTTGTAGTACTACAGTTAAGTAATGTCTATAATATTTGAAGTCCTACTTTGTTACAGGTGTATTTGCGAATTCGCCTCTCGAAACTTTATTTTGATTATATTGAATATCAACATATTCCTAGATGTCTAAATACATTAACTGATGCATTGGCTAACTATGTATTAGACAGACATTTGGATCATTTATAAATCAATCACATCCATTTTCACACAACACAAGATAAACCGGTAGAAGCCATATGTATATATAACGATCAAAAGAGTTTTTACAAAAAAGTTTTGTTCGAAGACCAAAATGTCAAAATCTGAAGCTCATAGATTCTACAAAGTGACGTCATGGATGACGTTCACGGTAACACATGACTAACCAGGAAACCCTTTTGAGCAGTCGGCCAATGGACTCTGACACTCCTACTGTATGATGCTGATAACGTCGTGGAACCTCTCCAAGAGGCATGTCTAGAATATCTTTTGTCAAACCCTCTAGGTTTTGTTCCACCGATTCATAATCCTTGACGTCCCATTGTGGCACTGGCACCACCTCTCCTTGCTGCTGAATAGGAGAAGTACCAGGAGGTCGATAAGGTCCCACATCTGTGTCATCAAAGACGAATTTTGTATTTAGTCCTTGGACGAACATATAAAAAACATTTGCATATGATAAAATTCACAAAAAAATTTAAAAAGAAAGAAATGTGTACTTCTTACCAAGTTCCCCCCACTGAGCACCCTCAGGCAGGACTAAGTCTGTATCTCCTCAAAAATCCAACCCGGCATAAGAATAATCATCGACCATCAACATCTGTGGTCACAACCAGTTGAAGAAGGTATCATCGTATTTGATAATTGGTCCAACTACGTGTCGGGCCATGAGCTGACACCATCTCAACATTCTTGGATCTATTGAGGCCAGTAAATCCCACTCAACCTACAGCCTCAGTAACAGAACCCTCTCAAGGAAGAAGGACACCAACAAAGACCCATACCCGAATTTCTTTAGGTTACCTCGCCTGCATTTGGTCAACTGCCTCTTCATGCTACGAAGCACTGCATCTGCCCAGTTAAAAACCCGAGGCTTAGTACACTCTATGGCATACTGAAAGTAGCTATAAAGAGCCATGTGAGGAGCGGAGCTCTTAGCCATACGAGAAATGGTAAACAAAATAGTGTAGAGGGTCAAATCTCACACTCCCCAAATAGATACTTTCCCTTTGCTCCTCTCTGCCTCTGGAACACAGTGTAAGTGGCAGTAGTCACTCATAGGCAGCACAGCACCTCTGCTACCAGTTAGGTTCATGTGGTACCCACGCCATGATAGTCTTGTCAAGAAGTAAATTTCCTCGATATCAAAGGACATTGTGTGGACCCCTACATGGAATACTTGTTGATCAGGATCCCACATATGCAGAAGGTACTCCAATAACCTGACTTGGTCCCTCATGCCCGGGATACGAAAGTACTTCAAAAGACCACAGTTTTGCAAAGCGGCAATGGTGGGTGGATGATTTCTGGCAATGGCATTATCTTCTTCGTGCTCCCTTTCACACCATTCCAGAACCATGGTGATGGCCAAATACCTGCATAAGAGGGACAAGAAGAAGATTAATAACTCTATTCACAATTTGGTATATTGTCATTGAGCAAATTTTAAAAAAACTTTTACACTTTGTGGTTCTCGCAGGTGCCCTTTAGGCACAGTGCGAGGTTCTCGCAGGTGCCTTTGGGCTCACCTGCGAGAATGACCCATTCTCGCAAGTCCCGTGTAGCTCACCTGCGAGAATGGATGAGCGCAATATTAACCCTCAAAACAAACTCAAAATGGTGGTTTTTTCCAATGAAAATGAAAAATTAAACCATGAAAAAGTAGAGGACAAAGAGCCTACCTCACTACCGTTGATGGTTCGTCGAATGGATTCTCATAACTCCCACAATCTGACGCTGAATTTCAAGGGTAAAAGAGGGGTTTTGGGGCTCAAATAGTGCTAAAGTTAAAATGATATGGTAAAAAGAGTTTTTACTTCTTTATATTTACTTTCACCATGTTATTGAATTTTTATAATTATTTATTTATTAAAACCTAATCCCTAATGCCCTTTTGAGTACAACTTTTGTAGGCGTAATGACTTCGATGTTCATGTACAGGGATGCAGACATATTTTTTCTTCTTCATCACATGTTTTGATTGTTTTTCATGGTTTTTGTACAAAACCTGGAGCTTGGTCTTTGTCCGTTCTCAAGCTCAAAAATACATGAGAATGCGATCGAGCACACTTTTATCACTTTTTCGGGCTCAACAAGGTTATACGAAAAAGGAACCCCCTTGGAGTCCTCTTTAAGATCTTTTTAGACTCTCTAAACATGAAAAGATAGCCGAGGGACCTTGCTATTTTCATGCTCGATAAAGTATTTGAAGAAAGTGTCTGTTGGGTGATAATTTATCTCTTTTCCGGTCTCATCAGACTATTTTACAAAAAAGAAATTGAGAGAGTTATCTTTTAAGTGTTTTTCCAGACTCTATAATCATGAAAAACCTTTGAGTTTTCTATATTTGGACTCGTTAAACAAACATCGACAAACCCATAATGGGACTGAACCACTCCTTCCTAGGGTTCGTTAAACATACTCCGAAGGACTTATCCGAAAGATAATCTTATATCAACAAGCATATGTTATCCTCCTCAAGCTTGCGTAAAAATAAAGAGTTACTAGCCAGAAATGGTGGGGGGAAATTTGGGAAAGGGATGTGTTCCTGTATTCATATTGATTGGTAGTAAGTGTCACTCTTGAACATGACACCCCCTATTCATTATTTGAAGCTGGTTTGGGAAATCCATTTGTCTCTCATTCAATTTTCTACAAGGTCATACCCTGTGTCGTCTCTGAGTCAATGCTGCCAAATCATTGGTTGTGTCATTCATATTTTCAAGAGAAGTTCATCTGAAACCTCTATTGAGTCAGCCATCTGCAGTTGTCCATTCTCTCTGTGTCATCCTTCCCTGTGTCCAATCCAACTTACATCATACTCCATTTCACCTTCAAAATCTATTACTCATTTCGTGGCATTAATGGGGGATATATCAAGGCCCTCCAGTGACAAGTTTTGTTTCGTCGACTTCAGCTCATTATCCAGAAACAAGACTTAGAAATTCTTTGGTACCTTGGAACTTGCATGCCTCAATGGTAGGTTTCCTCTCTTTTGACAGTGGGTTTACATCACTAACCCCTGATCAAAATATTTCGTCAGATGTTTGACCTCAACTCATTCATTCACATTCGAAGGATTGTACTAGAGTACCTTGGGAGTCATTAACATTAATGGTGATTTCCCTCACACTTGTTAACGGTTTCATCAATGACTGGTAATCAAGTGGTTTCTACCATGTTCGACTTCAACACATGTAATCACATGGTTAGATTCGTACTTTTGAGCGATGAGATTGAAGACCCTGGATATCATCTTTTTGTCCAGGTTGCGATGGAATATGTATAATTTGCGACACATAGATCCACTTTGTATGTCTCGTGACTATGTCGTCTTAATTCGAATTTTCTTGCATAGATCCACAATGTATTCCTGGTGGCTATGCTATATTTTGACAGCATGGATCCATAGTGTATGAATGGTGGCCATGACCTATGTCTATAATGTCATTCGTCTGTGATATGAGTATGGGAATGCCTACCTCAGAATTAATATATATGATATTTTATAGATGCTTGGTTGTTCATAGGTTTCTGATTAGGTGCATTCCTGGTTTCCGACACACATGTGCAGTTTACAAAGTCTTTCAGCTGTCATTGATTCCAGCCTCATACTTTGGGGGGAATTCTGTTACCCATGATTTTGGTCAATATTGATGGTGTATTGATGATAGTGTACTCAGGCTCCTCATAAGAACTTTCTCCTGAGAAAAGTGACATTCATCTCTTCTCAGAAAACTTACTTTTGAAGAGAGTTCACAGGTTGCTAATATCCTAGGGTGTGAGAATGACCCATTCTCGCAGGTTGCCTTCAGCTAGGGTGCAAAATTGTTCTAAAGCTTGGAAAAAGATGAAGTCTCGATGGTTCTAGAAGGGAATCTTATAGAAGAATGGGTTGGCATTCGAATGGTTATCCTTTTAATGGTTTCTCTGATATTGTGGGATTAGTCTTATCCAAGTAACCATCTCATTCTCTCCTATATATTGATGTAATTCTCATGGAAAAGGTCAAGTAAGATTCATTGGAGAATTGGTGAAAGAATTGTGTGAAGGACCTAGCTTGAATAGGAGCTTGGAGACTCTAGCAAGTCTATCAAGAGGGATTTGATATTCTTCATACAAGTACTGATAAAGTGTGTGTGTGTTGGAGCCAAGAGCCACCGAAAAGAAGCTTGCAACATCAAGGCGATCAAGTTGTATCTTCTAATTTCGATTAATATGATACAATGGCATGTCCTTTTCCCATAAAGTCATTCTTACTTTATTGTGTAATTCCTTGATCATACACATAAGTTGACAGTTGAATATATTTTTCTATATTCACTTTGGTTGGTTTGTATTTTCTTGGTCTTGACCTCACGAGAGCACTGGAGCGAAGCGGGAGCAACAGAGACCCTAGGAACCGATACAAAGGTATGTTACTTGTTCCTCCCTACTAGCTAATTCAATGGTCAAAAATTAGGGAAAGAGTCATGTCCTATCCTATTTTGTTCTATATCCAGGTGGATCTAGGGAGATTTGTTAGTGTCCGCACCTACCGATTAGTCCGACAACGGGTCCTCGATGGGGGTTCGAGGGTAAATCCCCTGAAGGAAAAATTTACCTTGTAAATGTATATTGTAATTTCATTATAAGGTCACAGATCTAACGGTAGAAGTTATGTTAGGGTTTTTTTCCCTAGAAGGAAACCCACTTTTATGAGGGAATTGTATTACGGTTGTGTATCATTATGAATATTGTATTCTAAGAGAGGATATTATGAGAGAAAGAAGAGGAAGTTACAACGGGTGTGTTGTAGGTTGTATCCCTTCATTTTGCTGGATAATAAAAAGGAAGGACCTGGAAATTACTTTGGTGGGTGTAGCCCACACTAGGTGAACCACGTATATCTGTGTCTTTATTGTATTATGTATCTGTTGTGTTTTATTTACACATTTGTTTTATTTTATTTTTATGCGATCCTTTTTTCTAACAAATACTATTCATTTCCTTTCAAGTCACTTAAAAAATTATCAGTCAGAGGTTTGGGAGATAGTTAAGTCCTTCACTGCTTTCAATATTAACATCGTTCCCCGGTCATTAAATTTTGACATCGATTTGTTAGCAAATGTGGCATCCAGATTAATACCCTTAGAAAAATTGATGCTTGAGTCCTTTGTTGAAATTTTGTGTAGGTCATCAATTCCAAACAATATCGTAAGTTGGAGGGTCTTTGACTATGACCATCAACTCATCAATTTTCTACACCTCAAAGATACCTTCAAGGATTCTATCATAGATGAGGGCCAACATGACATACTGATGAATACTGATAATAATGATGATACTAAAGAAGAAGGCACGTCCAACAATATTCCCAGGAGTGTATTCAGGTTAGAAAAACTCTACGACCTTCAAGAAAAATTCAATAAGGTCACAAATTGCAAGACCAACACCTCATACCTACAGTTTGAAACAGTAAACCCGAGATCCGAGTTTTCTCCTCAGAACGTTAACCTAGGAAAAAATATTCTCCTGAAGAAAAGCATGCATACATCAAGTTATTCAAAGAATATAAAGACATTTTTGCTTGGACGTATGAATAACTCAAGACATATGACACAAAGATTATACAACATGTCATTCCCATGAAATCTCAAACCAAACCTTTCCAATAGAAGTTGAGGAAGATGCATCCCAGTCTTGAACCTCATATTAAAGTAGAGCTAAATAAATTGTTGGTAGATAGAATCATTTTTTCGGTAAGGCATACGTAGTGGATATCAAAATTAGTACCAGTAAGAAAAAAGAATGAGGATATATGGTTTTGTGTTGATTTTATAAATGTAAATAGAGCCTCTAAAAAATATAACTACGTTATACCTCCCATGGAACAAATTTTACAATGTGTGTCTAGATCGAAAATGTTGTCCCTGCTAGATGGATTCTCAGGGTATAATCAAGTCCTAGTAGCTCATGAAGATCAGCTTAAAAAAAATTTCAGAACCAAATGGGGAACATATTTCTATAAACAAATTCCTTTCGAACTGATTAACATTGGAGCCACGTTTCAATGAGCCATGGAAATTTCCTTTAGAGGTATCCTGGGAGAATGCATGGTAGTGTACCTAGATGACGTGACCATATTCTCTAAGAATAAAGAAGATCATATATCTCACTTGAAGAACGTATTTAATCGATGCAAGAAATACGACATATCTTTGAATACCAAGAAATCCATTTTTGTCATGGATGAAAGAAAACTTTTGGGTTTCATCGTATCCAAACATGGTATGTGGATTGAACCCAATAGGAGTGAAGTGATCGATAAGATCCCTCCCCCTCACAACAAAAAATATATGCAGTCATTCCACGGAAAGATAAATTTTGTCAGACGATTCATACCAAGTTTTGTCGAGACAGTAAAATCCCTACAATATATGATAAATAAGAATGCTTAATTTAGTTGGGGATCTAAAGAAAAGGAGGATTTTGATAAAATCAAAGAAGATATTAATCAAGTGTCAGCATTGTTGAGTCCAAATTTTGATCGAGATTTCATCCTCGACACATTTTCCTCCCATGTTGCTTTTGCAATAGTCTTAACACAGAAGAACTCAAAGGATACACTTTTTTTGTGGATTTTATGAGTTCAGGCCTACAAAAAGACAAGTTGAATTATCCTTAATTTGATAAGCAAGCATATGCGGTGTTCAAAGTTCAAACACTTTCATCCATTCTTACTCAAATCTAAAACTAATGTTATTGTTCCTTACCTAGTTGTTAAGAACCTCCTCGTACAAAAGGATCTGGTATAAAAGAGAGAAAATTGTATTACATCTCTACAAGACTATGACCTAGAGATCAAACCGATGAAGGTTGTTAAAGGACAAGGACTATGAAAATTAGTTTCATAATTCCCTTGCGTTGAATCTCACGAAGATGCTCTCTATCAAGACTCTGAGTTGTTTGGAAAGGAAGTATGTTACACCCCAGTTGGTTCATATATTTGGTTTTACGAAATGAAATATTACATGACTCATGGATCAAATCCACATTATTTGGACCCTAAGAAGAAAAGAGATCTAAGGATAAAATCCTCCCAATATCATTTGATACAAGGAATTCTATGCAGAAAATATTATGATGGTGTTTTCCTTAAGGGCCTGGAGAAAAGTAATGTTGAGAAAGTCTTGTTTGAGATCCATGATGGACCTATAGGAGGACATTACAGTGGGGATACTATTGCATGCAAAATCCTTAGAGAAGGATATTATTGACCTTCCATATTTAAAAATGGTCATGCATATGCTAGGAAATTCTAACAGTTCCAAACCCCGGCCGGGAGAGAAAATAAAGCTACTTTCCCCTTACAGCCTATCATCATCGAGTGCCCCTTCCAGCAGTTGGGGTTAGATGTTATCGTGGATATCAATCCAAACTCATTGCAGTTTCATAAATACATCTTAATGGCAACTAATTATTTCACCATATGGAGCACGATGATCCCTTTGAAAACCATCAATGAAAATTAGGTGATTTCATTCCTTGAATCACACATCATTACCAGGTTTGGAATTCCATACTTTTTAGTTTTTGATAATGCCAAGTATTTTTATTCTCTTAAGCTAACTAAATTATCCCTCAAAAAAAATATCAAGGTTAAGTACTCATCGAATTACTATCCACAAGGAAACAGTTTAGCATAATTCACTAATACGAATCTCATTAAAATCCTCAAGAAGAATGTCAATGATAATCAAATAAATTGGCATATTACTCTTCAGAATGATCTTTAGGATGATAGAGTAACTCCCAAGTCATCCATTGGTAACTCCCTATTTTTCCTGGTTTACGGAAAAGAAGCCACAGTACCAACCCATACTTTCCTACCCACTTTGCAATTGGCCCAATCTGTCCAGGATGAAGCCTATCTGGTAATGCAAGAAAGATTCAACATCTCTAACCAACTTTGTTTTGGGATCACATTCATCGAAATACCTTTTTAACACATTATTTCAAACTCCGATCTTCGCACTCAGATCATCCTGGATCTTACCCAACTTTTTTACATAGAGTCCCAAAGTTCTTGTTGACCTATGGAATGACCACTTACCCAAGTGGAATCCCAATATTGGATTGTTGAATTCCTCATTTTATTCCATTCTTAAATTAGTTGTCTTTATTGCTTGTAGAACATAAAAGTGTTTTTAAGTTATCGAAGGAATATTACCTTCGATATCATCCTCGTTGAGACCCCTTTTAAATATCATCTCATCACACTCCAAAAAGAAAACTTTGATGGAGTTTTGAGCCTTATCGTGCGTGTCTCACACGTTCTTCTAAGAAGAAAGGAAATTATTCAATACCATTCTCATTGGAGCTCAAAATTTCCATATTTTCCAAAACCTCGACATCCAAACCCATAAATCCTGTAAAACACATAGTTTAGCATGCATTTCTAAGAAACGAATATTCCATCGATACCTTCCCCTCAAGTTTTAGTTCTGCACTCATCATTTTTTACCCCGACGCTAATACCCCGACAGGTCCCACCTCTATTTGTATTACTATTATTTGGTTGATGCACCATGCCCGCATATTGGCCCACATGTTAGGGAATACACCTTCGATACCTTTCCCTTCAGAATTCAAAAAAACTACAATCTTTCACACTCCGAAAGCTCAAAACCAATAACAGTCTTATTTGAGGATGTGGTTTAGCACTTTCCCTGATGTTTTAATCAATGATTCTAACCTACTTAATAAGCTTCAATTATGGAAATGACATGCAATAACAAAAAAATTTAAGATCAGATTTGGAAAGATCCTCGTACACACCTGAGTTATGGCATACCCGTGCTAGTTGGATTGCATTACGAGTTATAAAAACACCCTTTCATGACAAAAATTGCATCATAAGTTTTCAAAATTCAGTCCACAAAGTTTGATTTAAGTCTAGACTCCCTCACTCACTAAGATTACCTTCTCTGTTACTGCAACTTTTTGCTTACTAGTAACTTTTTGTTGTCTATCGTTTGAGTAGTGTTTCATTATTACAGTGAATGCGTTATATGTAAGATGAGATTATATTTATTTTAACGTGTTATTGCAGGTTAATCTAGTTATTCATCATGGTGATCCAGAATCCCAAAAGACTTAGGAGTTTAGTTTACTTCCAAGGTCCCGTAGGCCTTGAATCATCATCTCAACTGGTCAAATATGGTGATTGATAGGATTCCTCATACTCGTGAGTACCAATGCCCTAGATTTCAAGAGATATATAGGATTTTTGAATCTACAAAGTTTCCCGAAGAAAATTAAGCCTTATAAGTGTACCAAAATATCCTTAAAAGTGGAATTCATCAAATAGTTGTCAGACCATAGTTATTCCCATACAACAAGGCAACATAGTGGTGCATCAAACAATTTGACACTTCCATAGTGATTATCATGAGAAAAAAAGGAGTGTGAGTAGTTTCTCTCAGACCAGAGGATATTAGCTCCAGGTATCACCTTCCCTCTTTGAATTTCTTGATGAATGAACATTTCCTAAAAGGGTTCACCCAAGCAGGAAAAAGACTGACAAAATATATGAAACATTGGTGGGTGGATGAGGACGAGACTCTTAAACAAGGATAGAAACTAATCCCCACCCACAGGCTTAAAACCCCTTACAAGATACTAGTGGCCATCCTCTGTTGATTATATGGAGAAGAGAAGAGTACACACTTCCAAATTGAATGGCTTACATTAGCACACATCGTCGTTAAGACATGAAATATATTTAACTAGGTGGATATATTATCCTTTAACATTTTCCTACACACTAAAAATCTCCTAGGTATGAAGAAGCCATGCTTTTATATGTCTTCTTATATGATAGACGTCATTTATTCATAAGTTCATTTTATCGAATTGGGATGGAATTGGAACCGAAGTCAACCCCCTGTTCATGTCTATTGTTACCAATTGTGGAGTGTAAATTTCAAAAAACATTTTTATGAGATTTGCAATTTATTCCTCGCACCTCTGCATTCAGTCCTTTTCGGCTTCCCCAGACACATTATATCCTTTGAGGCCATAAATGGGATGAAAGGGGTGATCGATTGTTTTTTCTACAAGTATTATTAATTCATTGGGGTTTATGGGACCACTAGGGCCCCAAATCTCTTACCTTATTTCATTCGAGACCAACTTTTGATGAGAGAAATAACATCCAAACAATGAGGTTTAAAGTCCCCACACTATTTCAAACCAACAGTAAAATACTATGGCCAGTATTCCCTCTCCACATTGGAATTTTTTCCATCTCCAACTCTCAACATGCAAGGAAGGAAGTTGATACCTTACAAGATTTAATCCTATGCTCAAGTGAACCTAAAGGCCATGATCCTCATGATCTGGCTATCATTCATGTTAGGTATTTTGGACTCACTCATCCAAATATTCACATTGTGGATTTTGAGGAGGATAAGTTTAAAGGATTACTCTCATATGATGAGGTCATGCAACATCTACCCCATGATGTTGCAAAGCGAGAATTTGATCTCAAACAAGAATAATTCAAGATGGAAACTTTGGCCTAGTTCTAGAAGTTGTGTCAATGAGAAAAACATATCGGCAATTCCAAAGAACATAAGAAGACCAAAAAGGAAGAACAACTTGAGTAGAAAAGTCTCCAAGCGGAGCAAGACATTCAAAGAAGACAAGCCAAGTAAAAGAGCATAATAGAACGTGAACACACGACACATCAGGCCGCTCTGTATAAGAAGAAAGAATAGGAATCTAAAAATTTAGCAAAGCATGAGGATTCCAAGAGGATAGCTAATGAACCACAAGCCCAAAAAATGGTTGAAGAGGAAGAGGCGAAGCGATTGGCTGAAGAAGTTGAAGCAAAGAGGAAAGTTGATGAGATTTCAAAACAAAATCTAAACCAAGACCCAGGTACTTCATCGACACCCACCCTAGGAATCGTGAATATACCTCCTCCGTAGTATACCCCCATAAGCTCCATACTAGGGGATTCCTCCCTTTCTTATTAGGCTCTAAATTTTGAAGGATTTGTAGTCACCATTGGAGACTAATATTTTGAAAACAGAACTAGAAGTATCGAAAAGATATCTTCGAAAAGAAAAAGAGGAGAGGACTCCAAATCAAATTCTCATGCAGGAAGGATTTTGGAATAGAAAGTTGGCCCTGATCTCGAGCATAATGTATTTCAAGTGGCTTCAGCGCTCAACGCTTTTGCAAGATTAAATGCATCCTTTGTTTTAGAGGTAACTAATTCTTTGAACACTTTCAGGACCTGAGTAACAGAGCTCGAAAAAGAGTTGAAGGATGTAAGATACCAATTTGACATATATGTCCAAGAAGCTCTCAATGCAAGTGAAACCCTAAACATAGGAAAAATCAATAGTACCCTACAGGCACAAAGAGACCACTTGAGTGAAGAGTTTAAAAAGAGGATTAAAATCCTACGAGACACCTAAAGGGATGAGTTGGAAGTGGAAAAACATAAACTTATTGTTGCTCTAGAAAATACTAGCGCCTTGATAGGTATCGTGGAGTCCATCAAAGATCAAGTGTTGGTTGTCAGCGAATATCTAGCTAAGGTAAAGAAAAATCTCCTTTGTCTATTGCTCGACATACAAGTATAGTGGCAATAACAATTAAACCTGCAGAATAATCTGATTCAAACTCAAGGAAGGTATCATGAAGCTAGTGAGGCTTTTGAGGAAATGGTAAAGTGGAAATATAGGCTATAACCTATACCTACCTCCCTACCAGTTTATTCAAAAAGAGAAAGAATCGGGTACCGAATGTTGTTTGACACCAGGAAGCCTCTCTTCGAGACTGTTTGTTCCACCCAAGGGGTGGTTTCTGACACATGTGCACAACTATGGAAAAATGATAATGATATCATAGCATAGGCAGGGATACAACCACTGCAATCTATATATAAAATGACTTATGTCAGCACCATGGCGGTTGAGTTCAAATATTTAAATAAGGCGACTCATACAAGCATTTAGAAATTGATGATTTTTGATGAAAAATCAATTGATGAACATTTGTTGTTTCCTACATGGCTTACCCAAAAGATTCAATCCTTTGTAAATGCCATGGTTGAGTAGTTACATCAAGAAGTGGCTGCAAAATTCTATAATGGATAATCAATCTTAGAGATATTGCAACAGATCAAGCTCGAGAGAATTTTTAACGACTACTCCACTTGGAAGGAACACCAAGACCAACAACAGGAGTAGACCATATCATGATTGCTACATTTTTCATTTATGTCTAGATGTTGTTCTCTTCTAATATTGTAATCTTTGTTGGAAAATGAAGAGTCCTTTTTGTGAAACGACTCAAATTTATACAATTACCACGAAAAATTATTGTAAAGGGAGACCCCTCACTATATAAAGGGAGCGTTGCCCATTTGAAAGGGATTTTGGTCTTTGAAACTAGTAGGACATAATTGTTATTGAATGTTATTTTTGTAATCCAGGAGACATTCTAAATCTCAATATTATGGTATTGATATGTGTGACTGAGATTATTATGTTTATGCATTTCTTTGTTTGTAGCCTGTGAATGTTAATTGAAAAATTACTTCAAAATTAATATTTACGTTTTACAGTTATCATGATTTCTCAAGATGAGTACAACAATAGTGTAATCGTGTTAAATTTATCACTTCTTTGGTTCTAGCATATTATGTTATCAAATATTCATATGACTTGTGTCATGAAATTATTCTAATCAAGTAATATACATCTTTCACTATATTCATTTATGTTATTATTTTTCTCCTGATCATGATAGGTTAGATTAAATAACATTATTTTAAAATTGCATCTTAGATTATTGGTCGTATATATTAGTTTAAGGCTAGTTAGCCATGTTTGGTGAAGGGGGCTCTGAAGGTCCACCACCTTCACCTCTTCCTTCTCTTTTTACCAAATATTCTTCACTTACATGATTTTGAATTCTTCATTCTAACTCATCTATTATTTCTTTCAATGATTGAAACGTATTTTTGAACTCTTCATGGCTCACAGGCTGATATTCTTCTTCTCCTTTTTCATAAGCCATTTTATGTCTTCGAAATATTTTTCCAATTTTGGACTTATAAGTTTTCCTTTACCAATTTAGAGTTTGGCTCTTGTAAGCATTCACTTGCAAACACTTGTCAAACACGCTTTGATACCAACTTGATCTGAAATATCCTTAAATTCTTTTTAATATTTTAATACATATGAAACATCTACTTGACATTCGAAATAAAATGATCGCTTGACTATATGAAAATTACATGTGAAGAACTTATCTAACCAAATTCACATTAATCATAAAATGACTTAAAAATAATTGAGCTTGAAATGAATAACAATAATGAAATCACATACACAAGTTGGAAAACAGAGTTCACCTAATTTGGGCTACCTCTCTAGGTCTGCTTCCAATAGAGACCTTTTTTTATTAATGCTCAAATGAATTTGTTTTACAATGAACTTTTTAAATGTTTCTCAAATTCATAAACAGAGTGCGCCATTGGATTCCTTGCAAAAAATCGTGCAAAATGAGTATAAAATTCTCGAAATTTCATCAATGTACCCCTCGACATGATTTATAGTATAGCCTCACAACTTAGGTACCCTTAGGCATGATTACGAGACTAAAATATACATTACTGTGTGTTCAACCTTGGTCTATGCACCCAATAAATAGGGTACGGGCCCTTCACTTACCCCCAAAACGTGTGGCAAGAAATTAATAAAAAAAGTTGGTTTGTTTAAACAAACCATATATGTAGCTTGTTGGTTAAGTTGTGGAGTTTATATATGGTAAGTCAGGGTTCGAGCCTCACTGAATACCATATATTCATTTTTTTTGTTGGTGTATGGATATATATATTATATATAGTATATAGTTTTAAACCACATGTGATGACATATTTCCTTTAGCCTTTAGCAGAATGCAGTGTTGGTTACATGGTACAGTATACAAACCAAGGGCCAAGGGTCGAGGGCTTAGGCCCTCAACCCTTTTTCCACCCATTCAAATTCCATTACAAATTTAAATATAATTTGCACCATTCATATGTTAAGTCACATTGTATGGCACATTGGTAGTGGGGGGTATGTTAAGTCTTTGGGAGGTTATGGAGGTCGTGGATTCGACCCCCATCGACTCCATAATTTTACATAACTTTAACCAATATAGGCCAATGGGGGGCTACCACGTGGTGACCTCTCATTGGTTGAATCTTGCCACTTGCCAATATGTGATTGGTCTAACTAGATTGTACCTTGCCTAGTCAACATCCAACTCATCTTCCCAGTCAATGTATGGTCAACCCACATGGCACCTTGGGGTGTGTCCATGTCATTTGTACGGTCGTTCCACATGTCACCCTTGCAGTGGTGACACATGTCACCCTTCTACCCCTTTGACTTTTGACTTTGACATGTTTGACTTGAACTTTGACTGCTCACAACTTTTGCATATGAACTTCGTTTGAGGTGAAATTTGTGTCGTTGGAAAGCTATTGTCAATATATACACATTGATGGAGTTTTTGAAAGAATTTGGGATGGTCAAGTTTTGAGCATTTTTTAACCATTCTGGACCTCTATAGATGTTTCATATCCTCCTTGACATGTGTGAGAATTCTTGGATCCTCCTGGATCAAGATCCCATAAAAATGAAAACTTTCATAGGGAATAACTGTATTCCCTTAAGTGGGAACACTCTTGGGAAATGGAACAAATGAAAAACAAGTATACACATGAATTGACCGGTCTACAAGAAGAGAAAGTAGAAACCAATGAGTTTGTTGAACAACAAGAGTGCAAAATTATAAGGATAGAGAAAGATAAGGAAAATTTTGAGACAACTATTGAAGGAAACAAAGTATAAACCCTCTCCCTAGAATTCCTAAGGGAAGAAGCCATAATCATTAATGAGGAACTAAAATCAAAGAAAAATAAGTGTTTCAGTGTCCTGAATGACATCCAGAGAAATAGAGATAACGAAATAAGGCTTGAGTATCATATTGACGAAATCATGTACAAATATCAAAAGGCTAATTATTCATTTGATAGAATTATACATTGGCAGGGTGTGTACAAGAATCAACCAAATACCCTACCACTCTACACCACTAGACAGAGGCTAAAGGATCAAGTCTTTTTCGATACCTGGAAGCCTCTACTATAAGATGTCTGAAACATTCAGAAAGTAGTGGAAAATGAATATAATAGGTTGTGGAATTCCTCTAATGGTATTCTAGAAGAATTTGAAATGAAAATCATGATTCACATTGATGAGGCATCCCCAGCTAAAATGAAAATAGATGAAGTGGAGGAAACGAGGGAAACCAATCAAAAATATATTGAGCATATTACATAAATGAATAAGCAATTTCTTAATGAATTCATGATGAATCCCATCAAGTTGATCACACTAGCCCAAAAATTCATCAAGAAGATAGAGCAATAATTAAATCTCGAAGTCGCAACCAAAATTTACGATGGAGAACTGGACTTGGAAAAAATGCAGTTGGAAAAGTTGGAGAAGATAATGGAATACTACGCACTCTGGAAAGAGTATTGGGATCAAATGGATATGCAAAGAGTCTCATGATTATTTTTGTAATTGATCTTTTATTTTTTCCATTCCTTACTTGTTGTGATCTGAATATAGAATATGAAGAGACAAGCTTGAATTGTCCTCTGCCTATACGGAATGTAAGCAGTCCCTCTTGTTTTACAAAAGAAGAGATTACTAATGAGAAAGGGGATTTTCATCTGTGATGTATCTAAACAGTACTCTTATTGTGTGATTAATAGTGCAAGAGACAATTTTGGAGGTTTATGACTCTGATGTGTGTATTCAATATTTTTATGGCACATATGTCTATGATGTAAATGTTATTGAACCTAGCTATATGAACTTCTTCTTCACTCTATTCTTAATGTTTATATCATCATAGATTTACTTATGAGCATAGAAACAATGTTAATGGTATAATTTGCAATTATTTTTTATTGTATCCTCTTTCATTTTTATATTAATTTGTTACTTGCATAAATGAATTGTTTCTTGTGTCAGTAACAACACCTCTTTAACTATGCTCATACTCTTTTAAACTACTCCTGATTAGGATTGGTTAGAATAGTATATAATTTCATTTAGAATATCCTTAGACAACATCAGTTAGTTTTAGTCTATATTTTAATTCATCTGAGAACATTATGTTCTCATATTAATATTCGAAAATAGTTTAGAGGGGAAACCAGGCCAACATACTAGTTAGAAATGATATTCCAAATGAGAGTAGGTTTAATTGGGACCTTCCATCAGGAATTCTCCCTTACCTGCTTGACAAGACATTTGGTCCCTTCAACAATTTGCAAAAATGGTGAACATGATGTTGATGGGAAAATCAAGGAGCATGCTCAGTGGTGTTGAGATAGGACAAGAGTTTTGGGAAGAGGCAATGGGTACTGCATGTTACGTAGTAAATTTATCATTGTCATCAACATTTGATGACAAGACTCTGCATGAGGTATGCACTAGTAAGAAACCCTCTCTCACACATCCCAGGGTATTTTGTTGTGATTCCTACATACATTTTCCAAAGGAAAATAAAAACTAGATAAAAGTTTGAAAAGTGTATCTTTATTGGCTATAAATATGGTTTGAAAGGTTATAATATTTGGGACCCAAAAACTAAGAAGGTAGTATATAATTGAGAGGTGGTCTTTAGAGAAATCAAAGATGTTGTTAAAAAGGAATTCCTACCCATGGAGGAATATCCAAAGAAAATAGAGTTTGAATTGAAGTATAATGAATTAGACTCTACATAAGAACAGGAATCAGAAGAGGAAGAACCTCATACTCTCATATTGAGGAGATTGGTTTGGGAAAGAGGGCAACTGGAAAGGTATAATCCACCTGATTTTAGCTCTAATTTTTCTTTGTTTATGAATAATGATGATTGTAGAACTGTTAGGCAGGCAGTGGATTCATAGGATGGAAAACAATGGAAAAAGGCCATGGTTGAATAAATGGAAGCCTTGGATAAGAATGAGGCTTGGGATCTTATGGAGTCTCTCGTTGGAAGAAATCCCATTGGAAGAAAATTGGCATTTAAGAAGAATTTGAATGCAGAAAACAAAGTGGGTAAATAAAAATCTTGGTTAGTAGCAAAAGGTTATTCCCAAGTAGAGGGAATTGAATTTGGTGAAATGTTTTCTCCTATTTCCAAGTTAACTTATATTATATTCCTTTTATTTGTTGTTGTTGCTCTTGATTTTGAAGTAGAATATATGGATGCATAGAAAAAATTCCTACATGAATATCTGGAAGAATAAATATACGTGAAGCATCCAGAAGGTTTTATAATGAAGGGAAAGAAAGAGTTGGTATGTAGGATGAAAACATTATTGTATGGGTTAAAGCAATAACCAAGAATGTGGGATCAAAATTTTGATACTTATATGTTGGGACTTGTCTTCACAAGGAAAAAATTAGATCATGTGTATTCTAAATTAGTTGGTGATTTATTATTTATTTGGTATTGTATGTGGAAGATATGTTGTTGATAGGAAACGACAAGGAGATTATCTAGGATGTGAAAACTCATTTGTCCTCTAAATTTGACATGAAGGATCTTGGTGTTGCAAATTTCATTTTGGGCATTGAAATTAAAAGAGATTGGGAAAAGAAAAAAACTATGATTAAATTAGAGAAAATATGTCGAGACAATATTGCAGAGGTTTAATATGCAGGAATGTAGACCAGTCAGGGTTCTTATTCCTATAGGTGTAAAGTTATATGAAAATTAGTGTCCCAAGAGATATAAAGATGAAGAGGGCATGTCTCATGTTTTTTATTCTAGTGTGGTTGGAAGTTTGGTGTATGCAATGGTTTGTACTAAACCAAACATTGCACATGTAGTGGGAGTTTTGAGTAGGTATATATCAAATCCAGGGAAGGAGCATTGGACAACAGTAAAGGGGGTTTTCGGGTATTTGTGTGGCAATGTTGGTTATGGATTGTGCTACCAAGGAAGATCGGGATTGGATAGAGTATTGTACATACATGGGTTCATCGATGTAGACTAAGATGGAGATATATATCATATAAGATATACAAGTGGGTATGTGTTTAACCTATTTGGAGGAGAAATCAGTTGGATGACCCAGACAGCTTGTAGTGGCACTCTCAACTACAAAAGTTGAATATATGGATGTCATTCATGAAAGAAAGGATGTAGTATGGTTATACATATTTTTTTCAGGTATTGGGTTGGTACAACAAGTTGTAAGGATAGATTGTGACAGTCAGAGTGCAATCTTCCTAGAAAAGAACCTAACTTATCATTAAAAGAAAAACTACATTGATGTTTAGTATCACCTTGTGAGAGACATAGTTGAATACAAGTACATGTTGTTGATGAAGGTGGAAACTTTGAAGAATGTTGCATATTCATTAACAATTTCAGTGAGTACCAAGAAGTTCCCCTAGTGTAGAGAAATAATGGGTACTGCTTCCCTAGATTGTTGACTATGTAATCTACTGACCCCTTGTATGCAAAGAAAACAACAAGAGGGATAATTTTGGGTATGTTTATATTATTTTAATTACCAAACCCACATGCAATTTGTTATGTTAGCTGCAACACGGGGGTCACACGGGGGGCATTTTTTGTGTCTATTTTTTAGCAGTTTTCAGCATAGAGTTTTCACTTTTGGCAGTTTTGTGGTGCATGGGTGGATTTATGGATTAGCCCATGGTTTTATAATTCTAGTTAAGTAGGTTTTTAGTCTAGTATAATTCAATGGATTAATGTTTTTTTATTCCGCAATACCTTATATATTTTTTATTGTAAAAAATGAAGTGGGGTGATGATTAATAAGAATTAAAGGTGTGGCTCTAAACAGGTTGTTGGTTTTCCCAGTTTGGGTTTCCAGAGTAAATATCTATGTATATGTGTGATTGCAATTGTGTTCTTTTCTATTTTAAGAATCACTGTGTGCATTTCATTAATGTAAAAGGTTTAAAATCTTACAACAACAAGTTACACTCATAGGAGGTTAATCACAATCATATTGTTAGATACATTTAGGCTAGGCCAACATTAGACACCTAATAACATTACACAATGCACTATTATTTTTCCTTATGGAGAGGACATAAGAAATGTTTCAACCAAAGTATCTAAACAATAAAATTGCCCTATTTACACTTGTTGACAAGGTAAAATAAGATAATGTTGTGTAAAAAAAAATATTAACCGACCTCTTTCCAAGTCAAATGAATTATCTTTTGTTGTGTGATTCTTCCCTTGGCTACTATATGCATCCTTCTTAACATATATTTGTAACAAATATACATCCTAATTATGATACAACTAAATAACCTCTGCATATAGTGACAATATTTTCTTTCATTGTGAGATACAAATTGATAGAGGAATTGAGGAGAATTTTCTTTAATGAACAAAGTTAGATTCTTTTGTCTTGGCTAAACTATAACTTTTTATTGGATTTATGAAAGATATTTTAGGACTATTGAGGACCATTTGATGCTTTGAGAACTCATAAATAATATTTCATTCCTAATTTATGGATATGTTTCATCATCATAATCATTGATGATCCAGAAAGAAAATGAAAATGTTGGGTAATAAACTACAACCACATGCTCTGGCATACTTATTTTAATCATACACTTTTAGACATCAAGTTTTCATGCAACTAAGTGTGTCAATATGGAAATTCGCGAGGTTTAGTCTTCAAAGGTTTCAATGACTAAAAAGTGTTTCCTTGTTGGGATGTTTTACAAGCATCATTTCATTGTATTTTTTTTATCTTGCAGTTCATCATGGGTTCTAACCCCAAACTCTGAGTAAGATAAACTTGTAGAAACAAGTTTATTTCATAATAAAGTAGATGATCAATAATGTTGACTATATCATACATGAATACAATACATACATGATAAGAAATCTCCATTTTACTTCACTTTATTCCACATCCATATTGTCCATTGGTGAACAAGAACACAAGCCTCAAAATAAAAATAAAAAATAAAAAATAAAAACTAATCCTTTTTTATGTCTAAACCAAAGAAAACAATAAAAGGTTAAATTTTTTCTCAAACATTCTTGGTATTATATCTTCTCAATCAAAGTCTTACTAAAATGAAATTCCATTC
>ML802020.1:498903-514268 GCA_009831015.1 Picea engelmannii
TAGAGTCCCAAAGTTCTTGTTGACCTATGGAATGACCACTTACCCAAGTGGAATCCCAATATTGGATTGTTGAATTCCTCATTTTATTCCATTCTTAAATTAGTTGTCTTTATTGCTTGTAGAACATAAAAGTGTTTTTAAGTTATCGAAGGAATATTACCTTCGATATCATCCTCGTTGAGACCCCTTTTAAATATCATCTCATCACACTCCAAAAAGAAAACTTTGATGGAGTTTTGAGCCTTATCGTGCGTGTCTCACACGTTCTTCTAAGAAGAAAGGAAATTATTCAATACCATTCTCATTGGAGCTCAAAATTTCCATATTTTCCAAAACCTCGACATCCAAACCCATAAATCCTGTAAAACACATAGTTTAGCATGCATTTCTAAGAAACGAATATTCCATCGATACCTTCCCCTCAAGTTTTAGTTCTGCACTCATCATTTTTTACCCCGACGCTAATACCCCGACAGGTCCCACCTCTATTTGTATTACTATTATTTGGTTGATGCACCATGCCCGCATATTGGCCCACATGTTAGGGAATACACCTTCGATACCTTTCCCTTCAGAATTCAAAAAAACTACAATCTTTCACACTCCGAAAGCTCAAAACCAATAACAGTCTTATTTGAGGATGTGGTTTAGCACTTTCCCTGATGTTTTAATCAATGATTCTAACCTACTTAATAAGCTTCAATTATGGAAATGACATGCAATAACAAAAAAATTTAAGATCAGATTTGGAAAGATCCTCGTACACACCTGAGTTATGGCATACCCGTGCTAGTTGGATTGCATTACGAGTTATAAAAACACCCTTTCATGACAAAAATTGCATCATAAGTTTTCAAAATTCAGTCCACAAAGTTTGATTTAAGTCTAGACTCCCTCACTCACTAAGATTACCTTCTCTGTTACTGCAACTTTTTGCTTACTAGTAACTTTTTGTTGTCTATCGTTTGAGTAGTGTTTCATTATTACAGTGAATGCGTTATATGTAAGATGAGATTATATTTATTTTAACGTGTTATTGCAGGTTAATCTAGTTATTCATCATGGTGATCCAGAATCCCAAAAGACTTAGGAGTTTAGTTTACTTCCAAGGTCCCGTAGGCCTTGAATCATCATCTCAACTGGTCAAATATGGTGATTGATAGGATTCCTCATACTCGTGAGTACCAATGCCCTAGATTTCAAGAGATATATAGGATTTTTGAATCTACAAAGTTTCCCGAAGAAAATTAAGCCTTATAAGTGTACCAAAATATCCTTAAAAGTGGAATTCATCAAATAGTTGTCAGACCATAGTTATTCCCATACAACAAGGCAACATAGTGGTGCATCAAACAATTTGACACTTCCATAGTGATTATCATGAGAAAAAAAGGAGTGTGAGTAGTTTCTCTCAGACCAGAGGATATTAGCTCCAGGTATCACCTTCCCTCTTTGAATTTCTTGATGAATGAACATTTCCTAAAAGGGTTCACCCAAGCAGGAAAAAGACTGACAAAATATATGAAACATTGGTGGGTGGATGAGGACGAGACTCTTAAACAAGGATAGAAACTAATCCCCACCCACAGGCTTAAAACCCCTTACAAGATACTAGTGGCCATCCTCTGTTGATTATATGGAGAAGAGAAGAGTACACACTTCCAAATTGAATGGCTTACATTAGCACACATCGTCGTTAAGACATGAAATATATTTAACTAGGTGGATATATTATCCTTTAACATTTTCCTACACACTAAAAATCTCCTAGGTATGAAGAAGCCATGCTTTTATATGTCTTCTTATATGATAGACGTCATTTATTCATAAGTTCATTTTATCGAATTGGGATGGAATTGGAACCGAAGTCAACCCCCTGTTCATGTCTATTGTTACCAATTGTGGAGTGTAAATTTCAAAAAACATTTTTATGAGATTTGCAATTTATTCCTCGCACCTCTGCATTCAGTCCTTTTCGGCTTCCCCAGACACATTATATCCTTTGAGGCCATAAATGGGATGAAAGGGGTGATCGATTGTTTTTTCTACAAGTATTATTAATTCATTGGGGTTTATGGGACCACTAGGGCCCCAAATCTCTTACCTTATTTCATTCGAGACCAACTTTTGATGAGAGAAATAACATCCAAACAATGAGGTTTAAAGTCCCCACACTATTTCAAACCAACAGTAAAATACTATGGCCAGTATTCCCTCTCCACATTGGAATTTTTTCCATCTCCAACTCTCAACATGCAAGGAAGGAAGTTGATACCTTACAAGATTTAATCCTATGCTCAAGTGAACCTAAAGGCCATGATCCTCATGATCTGGCTATCATTCATGTTAGGTATTTTGGACTCACTCATCCAAATATTCACATTGTGGATTTTGAGGAGGATAAGTTTAAAGGATTACTCTCATATGATGAGGTCATGCAACATCTACCCCATGATGTTGCAAAGCGAGAATTTGATCTCAAACAAGAATAATTCAAGATGGAAACTTTGGCCTAGTTCTAGAAGTTGTGTCAATGAGAAAAACATATCGGCAATTCCAAAGAACATAAGAAGACCAAAAAGGAAGAACAACTTGAGTAGAAAAGTCTCCAAGCGGAGCAAGACATTCAAAGAAGACAAGCCAAGTAAAAGAGCATAATAGAACGTGAACACACGACACATCAGGCCGCTCTGTATAAGAAGAAAGAATAGGAATCTAAAAATTTAGCAAAGCATGAGGATTCCAAGAGGATAGCTAATGAACCACAAGCCCAAAAAATGGTTGAAGAGGAAGAGGCGAAGCGATTGGCTGAAGAAGTTGAAGCAAAGAGGAAAGTTGATGAGATTTCAAAACAAAATCTAAACCAAGACCCAGGTACTTCATCGACACCCACCCTAGGAATCGTGAATATACCTCCTCCGTAGTATACCCCCATAAGCTCCATACTAGGGGATTCCTCCCTTTCTTATTAGGCTCTAAATTTTGAAGGATTTGTAGTCACCATTGGAGACTAATATTTTGAAAACAGAACTAGAAGTATCGAAAAGATATCTTCGAAAAGAAAAAGAGGAGAGGACTCCAAATCAAATTCTCATGCAGGAAGGATTTTGGAATAGAAAGTTGGCCCTGATCTCGAGCATAATGTATTTCAAGTGGCTTCAGCGCTCAACGCTTTTGCAAGATTAAATGCATCCTTTGTTTTAGAGGTAACTAATTCTTTGAACACTTTCAGGACCTGAGTAACAGAGCTCGAAAAAGAGTTGAAGGATGTAAGATACCAATTTGACATATATGTCCAAGAAGCTCTCAATGCAAGTGAAACCCTAAACATAGGAAAAATCAATAGTACCCTACAGGCACAAAGAGACCACTTGAGTGAAGAGTTTAAAAAGAGGATTAAAATCCTACGAGACACCTAAAGGGATGAGTTGGAAGTGGAAAAACATAAACTTATTGTTGCTCTAGAAAATACTAGCGCCTTGATAGGTATCGTGGAGTCCATCAAAGATCAAGTGTTGGTTGTCAGCGAATATCTAGCTAAGGTAAAGAAAAATCTCCTTTGTCTATTGCTCGACATACAAGTATAGTGGCAATAACAATTAAACCTGCAGAATAATCTGATTCAAACTCAAGGAAGGTATCATGAAGCTAGTGAGGCTTTTGAGGAAATGGTAAAGTGGAAATATAGGCTATAACCTATACCTACCTCCCTACCAGTTTATTCAAAAAGAGAAAGAATCGGGTACCGAATGTTGTTTGACACCAGGAAGCCTCTCTTCGAGACTGTTTGTTCCACCCAAGGGGTGGTTTCTGACACATGTGCACAACTATGGAAAAATGATAATGATATCATAGCATAGGCAGGGATACAACCACTGCAATCTATATATAAAATGACTTATGTCAGCACCATGGCGGTTGAGTTCAAATATTTAAATAAGGCGACTCATACAAGCATTTAGAAATTGATGATTTTTGATGAAAAATCAATTGATGAACATTTGTTGTTTCCTACATGGCTTACCCAAAAGATTCAATCCTTTGTAAATGCCATGGTTGAGTAGTTACATCAAGAAGTGGCTGCAAAATTCTATAATGGATAATCAATCTTAGAGATATTGCAACAGATCAAGCTCGAGAGAATTTTTAACGACTACTCCACTTGGAAGGAACACCAAGACCAACAACAGGAGTAGACCATATCATGATTGCTACATTTTTCATTTATGTCTAGATGTTGTTCTCTTCTAATATTGTAATCTTTGTTGGAAAATGAAGAGTCCTTTTTGTGAAACGACTCAAATTTATACAATTACCACGAAAAATTATTGTAAAGGGAGACCCCTCACTATATAAAGGGAGCGTTGCCCATTTGAAAGGGATTTTGGTCTTTGAAACTAGTAGGACATAATTGTTATTGAATGTTATTTTTGTAATCCAGGAGACATTCTAAATCTCAATATTATGGTATTGATATGTGTGACTGAGATTATTATGTTTATGCATTTCTTTGTTTGTAGCCTGTGAATGTTAATTGAAAAATTACTTCAAAATTAATATTTACGTTTTACAGTTATCATGATTTCTCAAGATGAGTACAACAATAGTGTAATCGTGTTAAATTTATCACTTCTTTGGTTCTAGCATATTATGTTATCAAATATTCATATGACTTGTGTCATGAAATTATTCTAATCAAGTAATATACATCTTTCACTATATTCATTTATGTTATTATTTTTCTCCTGATCATGATAGGTTAGATTAAATAACATTATTTTAAAATTGCATCTTAGATTATTGGTCGTATATATTAGTTTAAGGCTAGTTAGCCATGTTTGGTGAAGGGGGCTCTGAAGGTCCACCACCTTCACCTCTTCCTTCTCTTTTTACCAAATATTCTTCACTTACATGATTTTGAATTCTTCATTCTAACTCATCTATTATTTCTTTCAATGATTGAAACGTATTTTTGAACTCTTCATGGCTCACAGGCTGATATTCTTCTTCTCCTTTTTCATAAGCCATTTTATGTCTTCGAAATATTTTTCCAATTTTGGACTTATAAGTTTTCCTTTACCAATTTAGAGTTTGGCTCTTGTAAGCATTCACTTGCAAACACTTGTCAAACACGCTTTGATACCAACTTGATCTGAAATATCCTTAAATTCTTTTTAATATTTTAATACATATGAAACATCTACTTGACATTCGAAATAAAATGATCGCTTGACTATATGAAAATTACATGTGAAGAACTTATCTAACCAAATTCACATTAATCATAAAATGACTTAAAAATAATTGAGCTTGAAATGAATAACAATAATGAAATCACATACACAAGTTGGAAAACAGAGTTCACCTAATTTGGGCTACCTCTCTAGGTCTGCTTCCAATAGAGACCTTTTTTTATTAATGCTCAAATGAATTTGTTTTACAATGAACTTTTTAAATGTTTCTCAAATTCATAAACAGAGTGCGCCATTGGATTCCTTGCAAAAAATCGTGCAAAATGAGTATAAAATTCTCGAAATTTCATCAATGTACCCCTCGACATGATTTATAGTATAGCCTCACAACTTAGGTACCCTTAGGCATGATTACGAGACTAAAATATACATTACTGTGTGTTCAACCTTGGTCTATGCACCCAATAAATAGGGTACGGGCCCTTCACTTACCCCCAAAACGTGTGGCAAGAAATTAATAAAAAAAGTTGGTTTGTTTAAACAAACCATATATGTAGCTTGTTGGTTAAGTTGTGGAGTTTATATATGGTAAGTCAGGGTTCGAGCCTCACTGAATACCATATATTCATTTTTTTTGTTGGTGTATGGATATATATATTATATATAGTATATAGTTTTAAACCACATGTGATGACATATTTCCTTTAGCCTTTAGCAGAATGCAGTGTTGGTTACATGGTACAGTATACAAACCAAGGGCCAAGGGTCGAGGGCTTAGGCCCTCAACCCTTTTTCCACCCATTCAAATTCCATTACAAATTTAAATATAATTTGCACCATTCATATGTTAAGTCACATTGTATGGCACATTGGTAGTGGGGGGTATGTTAAGTCTTTGGGAGGTTATGGAGGTCGTGGATTCGACCCCCATCGACTCCATAATTTTACATAACTTTAACCAATATAGGCCAATGGGGGGCTACCACGTGGTGACCTCTCATTGGTTGAATCTTGCCACTTGCCAATATGTGATTGGTCTAACTAGATTGTACCTTGCCTAGTCAACATCCAACTCATCTTCCCAGTCAATGTATGGTCAACCCACATGGCACCTTGGGGTGTGTCCATGTCATTTGTACGGTCGTTCCACATGTCACCCTTGCAGTGGTGACACATGTCACCCTTCTACCCCTTTGACTTTTGACTTTGACATGTTTGACTTGAACTTTGACTGCTCACAACTTTTGCATATGAACTTCGTTTGAGGTGAAATTTGTGTCGTTGGAAAGCTATTGTCAATATATACACATTGATGGAGTTTTTGAAAGAATTTGGGATGGTCAAGTTTTGAGCATTTTTTAACCATTCTGGACCTCTATAGATGTTTCATATCCTCCTTGACATGTGTGAGAATTCTTGGATCCTCCTGGATCAAGATCCCATAAAAATGAAAACTTTCATAGGGAATAACTGTATTCCCTTAAGTGGGAACACTCTTGGGAAATGGAACAAATGAAAAACAAGTATACACATGAATTGACCGGTCTACAAGAAGAGAAAGTAGAAACCAATGAGTTTGTTGAACAACAAGAGTGCAAAATTATAAGGATAGAGAAAGATAAGGAAAATTTTGAGACAACTATTGAAGGAAACAAAGTATAAACCCTCTCCCTAGAATTCCTAAGGGAAGAAGCCATAATCATTAATGAGGAACTAAAATCAAAGAAAAATAAGTGTTTCAGTGTCCTGAATGACATCCAGAGAAATAGAGATAACGAAATAAGGCTTGAGTATCATATTGACGAAATCATGTACAAATATCAAAAGGCTAATTATTCATTTGATAGAATTATACATTGGCAGGGTGTGTACAAGAATCAACCAAATACCCTACCACTCTACACCACTAGACAGAGGCTAAAGGATCAAGTCTTTTTCGATACCTGGAAGCCTCTACTATAAGATGTCTGAAACATTCAGAAAGTAGTGGAAAATGAATATAATAGGTTGTGGAATTCCTCTAATGGTATTCTAGAAGAATTTGAAATGAAAATCATGATTCACATTGATGAGGCATCCCCAGCTAAAATGAAAATAGATGAAGTGGAGGAAACGAGGGAAACCAATCAAAAATATATTGAGCATATTACATAAATGAATAAGCAATTTCTTAATGAATTCATGATGAATCCCATCAAGTTGATCACACTAGCCCAAAAATTCATCAAGAAGATAGAGCAATAATTAAATCTCGAAGTCGCAACCAAAATTTACGATGGAGAACTGGACTTGGAAAAAATGCAGTTGGAAAAGTTGGAGAAGATAATGGAATACTACGCACTCTGGAAAGAGTATTGGGATCAAATGGATATGCAAAGAGTCTCATGATTATTTTTGTAATTGATCTTTTATTTTTTCCATTCCTTACTTGTTGTGATCTGAATATAGAATATGAAGAGACAAGCTTGAATTGTCCTCTGCCTATACGGAATGTAAGCAGTCCCTCTTGTTTTACAAAAGAAGAGATTACTAATGAGAAAGGGGATTTTCATCTGTGATGTATCTAAACAGTACTCTTATTGTGTGATTAATAGTGCAAGAGACAATTTTGGAGGTTTATGACTCTGATGTGTGTATTCAATATTTTTATGGCACATATGTCTATGATGTAAATGTTATTGAACCTAGCTATATGAACTTCTTCTTCACTCTATTCTTAATGTTTATATCATCATAGATTTACTTATGAGCATAGAAACAATGTTAATGGTATAATTTGCAATTATTTTTTATTGTATCCTCTTTCATTTTTATATTAATTTGTTACTTGCATAAATGAATTGTTTCTTGTGTCAGTAACAACACCTCTTTAACTATGCTCATACTCTTTTAAACTACTCCTGATTAGGATTGGTTAGAATAGTATATAATTTCATTTAGAATATCCTTAGACAACATCAGTTAGTTTTAGTCTATATTTTAATTCATCTGAGAACATTATGTTCTCATATTAATATTCGAAAATAGTTTAGAGGGGAAACCAGGCCAACATACTAGTTAGAAATGATATTCCAAATGAGAGTAGGTTTAATTGGGACCTTCCATCAGGAATTCTCCCTTACCTGCTTGACAAGACATTTGGTCCCTTCAACAATTTGCAAAAATGGTGAACATGATGTTGATGGGAAAATCAAGGAGCATGCTCAGTGGTGTTGAGATAGGACAAGAGTTTTGGGAAGAGGCAATGGGTACTGCATGTTACGTAGTAAATTTATCATTGTCATCAACATTTGATGACAAGACTCTGCATGAGGTATGCACTAGTAAGAAACCCTCTCTCACACATCCCAGGGTATTTTGTTGTGATTCCTACATACATTTTCCAAAGGAAAATAAAAACTAGATAAAAGTTTGAAAAGTGTATCTTTATTGGCTATAAATATGGTTTGAAAGGTTATAATATTTGGGACCCAAAAACTAAGAAGGTAGTATATAATTGAGAGGTGGTCTTTAGAGAAATCAAAGATGTTGTTAAAAAGGAATTCCTACCCATGGAGGAATATCCAAAGAAAATAGAGTTTGAATTGAAGTATAATGAATTAGACTCTACATAAGAACAGGAATCAGAAGAGGAAGAACCTCATACTCTCATATTGAGGAGATTGGTTTGGGAAAGAGGGCAACTGGAAAGGTATAATCCACCTGATTTTAGCTCTAATTTTTCTTTGTTTATGAATAATGATGATTGTAGAACTGTTAGGCAGGCAGTGGATTCATAGGATGGAAAACAATGGAAAAAGGCCATGGTTGAATAAATGGAAGCCTTGGATAAGAATGAGGCTTGGGATCTTATGGAGTCTCTCGTTGGAAGAAATCCCATTGGAAGAAAATTGGCATTTAAGAAGAATTTGAATGCAGAAAACAAAGTGGGTAAATAAAAATCTTGGTTAGTAGCAAAAGGTTATTCCCAAGTAGAGGGAATTGAATTTGGTGAAATGTTTTCTCCTATTTCCAAGTTAACTTATATTATATTCCTTTTATTTGTTGTTGTTGCTCTTGATTTTGAAGTAGAATATATGGATGCATAGAAAAAATTCCTACATGAATATCTGGAAGAATAAATATACGTGAAGCATCCAGAAGGTTTTATAATGAAGGGAAAGAAAGAGTTGGTATGTAGGATGAAAACATTATTGTATGGGTTAAAGCAATAACCAAGAATGTGGGATCAAAATTTTGATACTTATATGTTGGGACTTGTCTTCACAAGGAAAAAATTAGATCATGTGTATTCTAAATTAGTTGGTGATTTATTATTTATTTGGTATTGTATGTGGAAGATATGTTGTTGATAGGAAACGACAAGGAGATTATCTAGGATGTGAAAACTCATTTGTCCTCTAAATTTGACATGAAGGATCTTGGTGTTGCAAATTTCATTTTGGGCATTGAAATTAAAAGAGATTGGGAAAAGAAAAAAACTATGATTAAATTAGAGAAAATATGTCGAGACAATATTGCAGAGGTTTAATATGCAGGAATGTAGACCAGTCAGGGTTCTTATTCCTATAGGTGTAAAGTTATATGAAAATTAGTGTCCCAAGAGATATAAAGATGAAGAGGGCATGTCTCATGTTTTTTATTCTAGTGTGGTTGGAAGTTTGGTGTATGCAATGGTTTGTACTAAACCAAACATTGCACATGTAGTGGGAGTTTTGAGTAGGTATATATCAAATCCAGGGAAGGAGCATTGGACAACAGTAAAGGGGGTTTTCGGGTATTTGTGTGGCAATGTTGGTTATGGATTGTGCTACCAAGGAAGATCGGGATTGGATAGAGTATTGTACATACATGGGTTCATCGATGTAGACTAAGATGGAGATATATATCATATAAGATATACAAGTGGGTATGTGTTTAACCTATTTGGAGGAGAAATCAGTTGGATGACCCAGACAGCTTGTAGTGGCACTCTCAACTACAAAAGTTGAATATATGGATGTCATTCATGAAAGAAAGGATGTAGTATGGTTATACATATTTTTTTCAGGTATTGGGTTGGTACAACAAGTTGTAAGGATAGATTGTGACAGTCAGAGTGCAATCTTCCTAGAAAAGAACCTAACTTATCATTAAAAGAAAAACTACATTGATGTTTAGTATCACCTTGTGAGAGACATAGTTGAATACAAGTACATGTTGTTGATGAAGGTGGAAACTTTGAAGAATGTTGCATATTCATTAACAATTTCAGTGAGTACCAAGAAGTTCCCCTAGTGTAGAGAAATAATGGGTACTGCTTCCCTAGATTGTTGACTATGTAATCTACTGACCCCTTGTATGCAAAGAAAACAACAAGAGGGATAATTTTGGGTATGTTTATATTATTTTAATTACCAAACCCACATGCAATTTGTTATGTTAGCTGCAACACGGGGGTCACACGGGGGGCATTTTTTGTGTCTATTTTTTAGCAGTTTTCAGCATAGAGTTTTCACTTTTGGCAGTTTTGTGGTGCATGGGTGGATTTATGGATTAGCCCATGGTTTTATAATTCTAGTTAAGTAGGTTTTTAGTCTAGTATAATTCAATGGATTAATGTTTTTTTATTCCGCAATACCTTATATATTTTTTATTGTAAAAAATGAAGTGGGGTGATGATTAATAAGAATTAAAGGTGTGGCTCTAAACAGGTTGTTGGTTTTCCCAGTTTGGGTTTCCAGAGTAAATATCTATGTATATGTGTGATTGCAATTGTGTTCTTTTCTATTTTAAGAATCACTGTGTGCATTTCATTAATGTAAAAGGTTTAAAATCTTACAACAACAAGTTACACTCATAGGAGGTTAATCACAATCATATTGTTAGATACATTTAGGCTAGGCCAACATTAGACACCTAATAACATTACACAATGCACTATTATTTTTCCTTATGGAGAGGACATAAGAAATGTTTCAACCAAAGTATCTAAACAATAAAATTGCCCTATTTACACTTGTTGACAAGGTAAAATAAGATAATGTTGTGTAAAAAAAAATATTAACCGACCTCTTTCCAAGTCAAATGAATTATCTTTTGTTGTGTGATTCTTCCCTTGGCTACTATATGCATCCTTCTTAACATATATTTGTAACAAATATACATCCTAATTATGATACAACTAAATAACCTCTGCATATAGTGACAATATTTTCTTTCATTGTGAGATACAAATTGATAGAGGAATTGAGGAGAATTTTCTTTAATGAACAAAGTTAGATTCTTTTGTCTTGGCTAAACTATAACTTTTTATTGGATTTATGAAAGATATTTTAGGACTATTGAGGACCATTTGATGCTTTGAGAACTCATAAATAATATTTCATTCCTAATTTATGGATATGTTTCATCATCATAATCATTGATGATCCAGAAAGAAAATGAAAATGTTGGGTAATAAACTACAACCACATGCTCTGGCATACTTATTTTAATCATACACTTTTAGACATCAAGTTTTCATGCAACTAAGTGTGTCAATATGGAAATTCGCGAGGTTTAGTCTTCAAAGGTTTCAATGACTAAAAAGTGTTTCCTTGTTGGGATGTTTTACAAGCATCATTTCATTGTATTTTTTTTATCTTGCAGTTCATCATGGGTTCTAACCCCAAACTCTGAGTAAGATAAACTTGTAGAAACAAGTTTATTTCATAATAAAGTAGATGATCAATAATGTTGACTATATCATACATGAATACAATACATACATGATAAGAAATCTCCATTTTACTTCACTTTATTCCACATCCATATTGTCCATTGGTGAACAAGAACACAAGCCTCAAAATAAAAATAAAAAATAAAAAATAAAAACTAATCCTTTTTTATGTCTAAACCAAAGAAAACAATAAAAGGTTAAATTTTTTCTCAAACATTCTTGGTATTATATCTTCTCAATCAAAGTCTTACTAAAATGAAATTCCATTCAGTTCCAGAACTCTAAACTAAAGAAAAAAATAAAAGGTTAAAAATTTTCTCAACCATTATTGATATTATATCTTCTCAATCAAAGTCTTACTAAAATGAAATTTCATTCAGTTCCAAAACTCTAAAACCCTTAAAAATCCCTTGATTAGTTCAATACCACAAGAATATTGATCACAATCATATTTATAATGGGGCTTGAAAACATGTTTGAGCATGTTTATAAGATTGTGTATAGTATAATCACATCACAGGTGTCCCTACAACTTAAAAGAAAAAACTTCAATTCAAAACAATCTTTGTATCTCTTCTAAAAAAGTTCTTCTGAAAAACTCAATAATAATAAAAGAAATGTGGCAGTCACGGCAAAATTGAAGATTCTTCATGATTTACAATAATGATTCCCAGGTTTGTGTGGATGTGTTCAGACACTAAAGTAATGGACTAATATAAGCATGTTTTCTTTTGTTGCTTCATTCAAATCATGCATATTGGGTCAGACCTAGCCTCAATTTGCATAGACAAGGTCTCCATGGTTGCATAATTTTTCTTAGATTGAGGGTGTAATATATCTCCTATAATGAATATTTGAATGAAATAGTAGACAATGGATCTGTGAATGTTTTTATTATGAAAAGAAAAATAACATCTAAACCCAACGGACAGGTTGACAAGTTGAGGCAAGTAATATAAAGTATTAGTATGCAAGCTTATGTTTTTTTATTTGCATAATAGGAATCACCAATAATCCCTACAAATAATAAAGTACCATAGGTTGCTATAGGATTCATGCATAATACTTTAATAATATTGAACACATGCTTGAACCGGTGAAAAAAAGATGTTTTGCACAAATCAATGATATACCTCAGGGAAAAAATTTCTTAATGATATTTATTTTCAACATGAGGAGAGGTTGTCACTTACTAGGCCAGATTGTTAATTTTCTAGGTTGGTTTCTTTAGATGAATTATGTGTACACAGTTCAAATAAGAGTCCATCTGTCTATTGTTAGAAAGTGTGTTCAGTGCTTCTTGCGAGTTTCGCAACATGGTTTAACCCCCTCTCGTGGATCCCAACTCTGATGATTGTAGCAGATACTAACTCATGAAGGTTTTGGTCTAACAACAATCATAGTCCAACAAATGGTATCAGAGAAATGGGTCTTGAGTTCAAAACTCACTCAACATGTGTTGGGGGGGAGATTGTTGGACATTGGGCTTAGCACTTCCCATGAGTTTCACGACATGGGTTAATACCCTCTCATATATCCTAACTCTGGTGATTGTGGTAGATATTAACAACTGTGGGTTTTGGTCTAATAGAAATCATAGTCCAACACCTACCACTTACAAGTGAACTATTAAATGTGGTCAACACCTCTATCAACTTAAATAATTCAAAACGACCTCTAAAATGATCATTTGATTTGGAATGAGTGTTCTACAAACTATTGTGTCTTTGGTAAATGGTTATCATTTTGGTTATAATTACCCCATGCACAAAGAGTGAGGGTTCAATGGCATAGTAATTTCCCTCTTTTTCTTAACCAATTCGTTTTAGAAATCTAGTCAACTGTGTGCAAGGAAATATGAAAGAACGGTCTATGATGGGTATATTCATGAGTTTTAACTCAAAAATAGGAATTGTTAGCACTATAAATCACTCCTGGATTTTTGCAGAGGTAAGCCCATTACCCATCAATTTATATGTCACAATGAATAATTTTAGAGGAGGTCTAACGGATGCAATCTGAGGATTATATCGCTTTAGCTCAGAAAACTGGGTTGGTGCACATATACAAATAAGGTCTTGATATAAATTTAGTCAGTAAGTTTGCATAGTGGTGAGTAGGCAGAAGAACATGATGAGAAATGGTGAAGGCCTGCTATGGACATCTAGTCTTCTGACAGCCTACATAGGAAACTTTTCAGATATAAGATCCTCTTAGATCTAAAAGCTTCAAGAAAATACAAACACTATGACAGTATTGCAATCAAACCTGCATTACATTAAAATCACAACACTCGACTGGATCATCTATGCCCGAGCTTTCAAAATCAGTGGAAAAATAAATGAAGGAGAAACTGACTTCCATTAAAAAAGAAGTCTCAAGTGAGAATACATGACCAGAGAACCAGAGGCCTCATCAAAACTTTACAATCGAGAGCGTAGCTGCAAGATACCAGATATATATAATATGCAGAACAGAAACGAAATGCTAGAAATGACAGAATAACAGTAAAATATCCAGCATAATCTTCACAATACACATAAATGATATATGAAATAGCAACAGAAATAGCACTTTGAATCAAATAGCAATGTTCACAAGCCTCTTCGAGGGGGCAACCTCCAATCGAGTAGCACTCTGTTACAATAATATCCAATCTAGGGTTCTCATACCCTTGACTCCTATTTATACTAAAAAGAAGCATCTAGAGGAAGATCCTTCTAGAAGCGGAAGCTTCTATTAGGTCTTATTACATCCGCCTTATTCTATTTTATTGAAAGGTCTTATTAATATTGACCTTTATTACATCCGAATACATTGATCTACCTATGTGCAGGTTAGGAACTTAACATGTCCTCCCCCTTAAAAACAACCTTGTCCTCAAGGCTTGAGATGTGGAAACTGCTGCAGAATGGTAGCTGGTTCCCAAGTGGCATCTGTTGGAGTCATATCTTTCCACTGTATGAGCACTTCCTTGATGGTTCTTTGACGCAGACGACACTCCCTCTGGTCCAAAACTACTTCTGGTTGTAGCCAAATGGATCCTTCTTCAGATAACTCTGGAAGGTTGGTTTGAAGTTGGCACCTGGTTCCAATCACCTTCTTCAAGCAGGAAACATGAAAAATAGGATGTAGCTTCGACTGACTGGGCAGAGCTAACTAATATGCGACTTGTCCCACACACTTTAGAAATGTGTAAGGGCCATAAAAATTTGGGGCTAGCTTCTGACACTTCTCGACCTTGAGGGAAGTTTGCTTATATGGTTGCAGCCGCAGAAACACCTGATCCCCTTCTACAAATTGACGTTCCGAGCGACCTTGATCTGCTTTCTGCTTCATTCTGTTCTGGGCCATGACCAAGTTCTCTTTAAGGGTACGAAGGATATCCCCCCGGACTGTAAGTGTTTGGTCAACCGCCTGGACCTTCGAGGTACCCGGTAAGTATGAGAGAACTGACGGTGGCTTCTGTCCAT
>ML802020.1:519088-531001 GCA_009831015.1 Picea engelmannii
AAGATCCTTCTAGAAGCGAAAGCTTCTATTAGGTCTTCTTACATCCGCCTTATTCTATTTTATTGAAAGGTCTTATTAATATTGACCTTTATTACATCCGAATACATTGATCTACCTATGTGCGGGTTAGGACCTTAACAGTAGCTATACCATCGACCCTTATAAAATATCAAAACTGAATATTTATACTCAAAACAAAATCACATAAGCATATTTGAGTAGCTACATTGAAGGCATTACATATACATGCCTCATTTCTGACTGTGCATGCAGTCTATGACCTGACGTGAACTTCGATCAGACATAAGCAGGCTTCAGAATGGATTTGTTGCTAAGCTGACTAACTGATAGACCTTTCGTGTGCTTTCTATTTATGGAAGAAACGACGTTCAACCACCATCAACCAACCTGAATAACTGCTTCATTGGGATCAGGGAAGGCTCAAGTCAACTCTTCACCTATAGGATGTGGAAGTTGGCGAGGTGATTGACGTGCCAGGCATGAAATGGAGGACAAAATATGGCCATGTGGACAGTGCAGGGGCCACATGAACAGGAGATGAGGTGGACTAGGATGGAGATGATGTGGGGCAAGGTGGCATAGGTGGAAGGAGATAAAAAGAGGACAGGAGCCAGCAGGATGGTGAGTAGAATATAGGTGGAGGGAGTGAAAGTGATAAGGGAACGGCAACTTGTCAACCTAGGATAGGAAATGATAAGCACATGCACATATCGGGGCTGTGAAAAGTGGTTTGAAACTTCCTTGCCTTTGGGCCTGATGTGTGTCTCTAGCTGACACATAGCACCTTTAAGAAACCATGGTTTCATTCTTGGCCCTCCCTACAAACTTTATCCTATGCACATGTTGAAGCCTTGATATGATCGACGACCGTCGATCTGAGGTGCACCAATATTGACCACCCATATTTTCGTGCATCTTATCACATCACACCAAAAGGTCACATCACACCTCCAACATAGGATATAAGCCAATTTGTAGGTTTTTTTCCCATTTTCTTTGATTCCTTGGCCAAGGGGCCAACTTCTTAGGAAAACACCCCCCTTTTACAAATTAATGTGATAACATTAGGCTCCATGGGGGATGGCTTGCTCCCTGTGAGAAGCCAAGAACCTTTATGTAGCTTCAATTCTTTACTATTGGGCTATGGAGTCACTTACAAAACTGGAAACAATAATAATAATAAAATAATATTTACAAAACATGTGAGAAACTTATGGCTCAAATAAAGAACTTCTTCAGAAAATGCCCATTTATAGGACCACCAAAAAATTCACCGCCCTCCAAATTTTGTAGCCTGTATGTGTTGTTTGGAAAATTTTCAGAAATTTTGAAGGGACTGATCCAAAGGGCTTCAAATTTTCCATGCTAGCCTTTATCCTATCTGGGTGCATCCCATTTAAGCACTGGATCTCCCAGCTAGAAATCCTATTTTCTCGCCTTTATGTCAAAGGCTTGCTTGATCTTCTGCTGACACTCATGTTCTTTGTATAGTAGTTGCTCTCTAGTCTGTTTGACTTCTATCAGCTGTTGCATTCTCCTAATCATATCATCGAGCTCACCTTGGTAGTCTTGAAAGAATTTCTCTATAGGTAGGGGAGGTGAGAAGGAAAAATTTCTCCAGTCCCATATATGAGCTAGAAAGGAGAGATGCCCAAGGACCTCTTTGTTTTCACTCGATCAACCCATAGAGAAAATTTGAGCTTTGAATCCCATGCTTTCTTGTTGTCCTCTAATAGTGTTTTGATAGTCTTTATCAAGCTCTTGTTAGAGGACTCTTCTAATCCACTGCCTTGGGGGTAGTATGGAGTAGAATGAATCAATTTTATTCTGAAATGCTCGCAGAACTGGATCAATGGTTCAACCTTGAAAGACGCAACATTGTCAGTGATAATTATGCTTGGACAACCAAACCTTACTATAATATCCTCTAGAAAACCAATGATCATCTTATGAGAAGCACTCCTTCTAGGGATAGCTTCTATCCACTTGGTAAAATAATCTGTGGTAGTCAAGATCCATCTGTGTTGACCACTTCAGGCAGGATGAATTTCCCCAATGAAGTCTTGGCCCCACTGCTAAAAGGGTCCTGAAGCCACCACAAGCTTCAATGGCAGATACTTGAGTTGTTTCTTACTAGATAATTTCTAACATTTGATACAAGCTCTAACTTTTGCATAGACATCATTGAATAAAGTGGGCCAGTAGTATGCATCTCTGATAATTTTGTAGGTTGTGGTTCTCCAAAAGTGATGTCCTCCAGATAGGTTGTCATGGAAATCAAACATAAGTTTTTGGGCCTTCTATGGGTCTAGACATCTCATAAGCACACACAGAGGGTCTTTCCAATACAAGGCCTGGTCAATGAGGAAATACCTGATTGCTTTGAGATTTAAATCTCTTTCCTTGCTTCTTCCCATACCATCAGGGGGTCTCAACTCTTGTAGAAAAAATACAATGCCTTTGTATCAGGTACATTTTTCCAGTGGAGGGCTATCCTATGGATTTTTATCAGAAAACTCATCTTGCTGACTTTTTGAGCAAGTGTTGATGAAGTTAACCCCCAAATTTTTGCAATTAGATTTAGCCAACAACTTGGATAAACCTTGGCCTTTAACTAGTGTGGTGGGTTCTATTTCCAGGTCAAATTCAAGGATCTTGGAAATCCACTTGCTCCTTCTCCCATCTATGTCAGGCTGGATGAGAATGTCCTTCACAAAAGATGAAGGAATGTATGAAATGATTTTTGAATGCAGAACATAGAATCTAAAAGATTTGAGAGATTTCACCAGGGAATAGGCTTGTTTCTCCATGATGTCATATGTTACCTCTGCATCTCTCAATGCCCTGCTAAAAAATGAAATAGGTTGCTCCAACCCTTCAACATTTGTTCTGCAATAAAACAATTTCAACTATATCAAATGAGGCAAAGGAAAAGATTAAGAAATCCTTGGAGTATTTGGGACCGATGAGCATTAATTCCTCAACCAATGCCTTCTTTATTTGGTTGAAATAATTTATGGACTCAACAATCCATTTTACTTCATTCCCCTTCCTAAGCATGGTTGTAATATTCTTCACCAATTCAACAAAATTTGAAGCAAACCTTCTCAGAAAATTGATTTTGCCCATGAAAGACTGGACTTTCTTCTTGGATCTGGGAAGTGACAAGTTTTAAATAGCTTCCACCTACTTGAATCAATTATGACCCCTTCAGATGATACTATGTGTCCCAACAATTTTCCCTCTTTCATGGGAAACAATGATTTATTGGGATTTAAGGAGAGACCAAACCTTCTGCATTTCAAGAAGACTTTCCTCAAATGACAACAATGTTCTTTATCAGATCTGGAAAATACTGTTATGTCATCCAGATAGATGACCGCAAATTTATCCTTCTCCCCAATGAAGGCGATGTCCATAGCTCTTTGAAAGGTTGCTCCTGCGTTCATTAATCCAAAGGGAATTTTGGCATACATGAATGTGCCCCAAGGACTGGTGAAGGTTGTCTTTTCTCTATCTTCAAGAAGGACAGATATTTGATTATAGCCAAAAAATCCATCAATCATGGAAATCCTAGATGGACCAGTTACCCTCTGCAATATGTGTTCCATCTTTGGAAGCGGGTGAGATTTTGTTCAGGTTCCTGAAATCGACACAAAATATGATTTCTCCACTTTTATTTCTCACTGGGACCAGGTTGGCCACCCACTCAGAATATATCAAAGGCACAATAATTTGATCATCCAAAAGATTCTTTACCTCCCTTTCCATAATAGGAAGTAACATAAGATTTATCTGTCTTAACTTCTGCCTAAATGGTTTGGCTTCTTCCTTCAATGGGATCTTGTGTTCAATGACAATGGTGTCATATGTTATGAGGGATTCATAGGTCCAAGCAAACACATCGGAAAATTATTTAATAGCTCAGTATGCTCGGCCCTCTTCTCCTTTGACAAGTTGTTAGACAACTTGACAAACTTTGGATCCTCCTCTGTGCCAATATTGCACTCAGCTACATCAAGATTATCATCTGCGATTTTACCCTTTACTGTCACATCATTTCTGTCAAATAACCTTTACAGAGGGATTATTCCCTTTTGGATGTGATTCCTAGGCAGCTAAACAATATGATCAATAATCTTGTTCAAAAAAACATCAGCATGAAGATCAATGTCAAAATCAGGATCTTGATCGATGTGTAATGCAAAAAACTCATCCACAAATTCCAGGAATATTTTGATTTCAAGATCATCCTCAAACACCTTCCAATGCCTGACATTGTCAGGTATAGAGGGCCTATATTTTACTTCTAAATATTACCTGATCTTTGATGGCAGAGGAACTCTAAAATTGCTTGCTGAAATAGCCAAAGAGTCAGCCATGACATTCTCTTCTCTTGGAATAAATGAAATGTTGAAAGCTAAGAAAAAAATATCAATGAGGTCCCATACTTCATTTATATAACTTATGAGCTGAGGGTGTTTGGACTGATAAATATTTCTTATATGTTGGACAATCAACTCAAAATCTCCAAACACTGCTATCTCTTTGATCCCCATATCTTTTGCATCCCTCAAACCTGAGACAAGAGCTTCATATTCTGCCACATTATTGGTAGCTTCAAATTCTAACTTGTATGAAAAGGATATAATTTCTTGAACATGTGAAACAAGGACTACCCTAGCACCAACACCCTCCCTAGAAGAGGCTCCATCAAAGAAAATTTTCCAAACAGAGGTAATTAGAGGAGAATCTTTAGAGATATTAAGGGATTGCTTCTTAATATCAAGAGGAGGTTCATGGACATCAATGAGCTACAAGAATATGGATCCCAAATTAGTATCAAGGAAAGATATAGGATGGTTGGTGGGGTCAGATTCATCACTAATAATATCGACCAACTAAGCTTCTCTGTATAGTCTTCTATGCTCCCCCCCAAACACGAGAATAGTAGCATATGTGAGGTCCATCTACAATGTTCCCCCAAACCTTTTTATCCAAGATCTTGATAATAACATGCCAAACTTTGGGGGAACATCAACCACTACAATATCCATGACCACACTTTTCATAGGCAGCTAAAATAAGGTCACAACCAGATCTTTGATGACCCTAATACATTGCACCCTCCTTGAATCAAAAGAATACAAATCATGGTATGCTTTGGTGAATTCCAGTCCTAGTTCTTCCATGACATTTTTGGGCATGAGATTATGAGAGACTCTTGAATCCATAAAACAATTATGTAGTATGTTATCATGTATGTTCAGTGATGTGTAGAAGGGAGGGGATGAATCATCTCTATCTTCTACCATGGGACCTACGATGATTGTTGATTTTTTGTCTTGCAAATTGATTGAGTCCGTGGGATGATTCGAGGGTTCAAGCAACAATAGCTTAGATAAGGATCTCTTAAAGTCTTCATGCTTGACCATCTCTGACAGGCGTAAAGGAATCCTAATGTTCTGAATTTCATGCTCAAAGTTAAAATATGAGGGGTGATTGAGAATTTATCTTACCTCTAGGATGGGAACTTTTACTTTTGGTGGGAGGTTTTGTGTTTTATTCTCCTTGTTGTTTCTTTCTACATCATTGGGAGGCCTTTCTTCTCTAGTAGGCTGCTCAGGAACATCAATATTTCCTCCTTTCTTTTTGGACCTGAGGTTGTATCTATTTGGGTTGTTTTTGGCCTTATCCCCCTTTCTTAGCTCATTTAATTGGTTTTCCATGAGAGACTCCTTTTATGTTGATTGAGTTAAGTGAGGAGAAGAGGATGTATCTTCAAGAAAGTGAATTTTTGGATCGAGGTCTTCTTCCTCTCCACCCTCATCTATGACAAGGTTATTTTGAAGAGGGGTCTGAACTTTCTGATCATCCCTATCTCTGCTCTAAGGTTCTCTTTTCATAATCTGAGGGGCAATGTTATTCAACTTCCTGAAGTTTCCTCTATTATCAACATTTTGAGGATTTTTGTATGTCTGCTTTCCTTCCAATTCCAACCTTTCCGTTCTAGCTGAAAGTGATTTTAGTAACTTGGTTACTTCACCCATATGAGGGGGGGGGTGTTATAACCCTAATTTTCACTAGACATGCTTACCTGGCATCATGCCATCTCAGACTCCTTCTTTGCAAAAACACTACTGAACAACTCTTCTTAAAAAACCCTTTTATAAAGGCTCATGTGCCCTGCTACATTACTGCATGCATGTACACACTAGCTGACCTAAGACATCCCGCACGTACCTACAAAAGAATGGAAAAAGGAAAATTGTTGATGGAACACACAACTTTGGGTAAGTTAACTAAACCTTTCGGCCATGCATGGACAAAAATTCAACCAAATACCTAGCTTCTTCTAGCCTATAAAAGAAGGGTTAGGGGTCCCATTTGGAAAAGGAGAATCATAGTAAAGAAACTATACCTGATTGAGCATTCCCTTTGTCCCAACCTTTAGCCATCCTTGTGCAAAGATAAGTATAGAGAAAAGCAGTTGGAAGACAGTGGAAGAAGAGCCCAGGACCAGGATCGAGGAGTAGTGGCTGACTTTATCATTGTAAGGTATCATTGTGAAGTTAATAAAAGAATTGTTTTTCCCATCCCACCATATGAGATTGTCATTATTGGAATATTGATTGTATGATTGATTAAATCTCTAACCCATTAGTTCATAGATCAAATGCATGTGGAGTTCTTTGTTTGTATTTAGTGAATGCAAGTCAGCATTGGGAGGAGAGTTGCAGTCAAATAACGACCAAGCGTGAAAAGGGATCGACATCAAACATGAAGTATAAGGTACATCAACTTAATCTCTTGAGCCTTGTATTTACATATGAGTAATGGGGGTCTAGGCATGGGATGATGGTAAAAATTAAGAATCTTTAGGTCATTTATTCATGCATGATAAAACTCTTAGTGCTAGTTCGTAGGAGGGGTTTCCCACACACAATAGGGGGGGGGGAAGAACTGGAGGTTGAGGCTTCAAATATTCCTCTTCCTCTATCAGCCTTATTCCTGAGTTGGTCCACTGCCAATATGTTAGATTATACTTCTAGGGATGAATCTTGCACATGAGCCAAGGAGTTATATCTTCTCTCTCTTAACAGGAGGCAAAAATCGGGATAAAAATCACTAGCATAGGTAATTTTGGCAGAGGCCTCAATAGGCTTAATCTCAGCAGGGATCTTATTGTACATCTTATTGAATCTTTTGGAGAAGTCAGAGACAAACTCTCCCTCTTTTATTTTTAGGGACCCGAACTCTATGATATAATACATGAAGTAATTTTTATCCCCCCATTGTCTCAAAAAGATATCGTCTAAAGCCTCAATCCCATCAATGGATCTAGGGGTCAGGGCCCTGAACCACTTTATGGCTTCTCCATCAAGAATGTGGACAAAAATCCTCATCCACACATATTCATTTACTATGACATAGTTATCATTATAACTATAAAATTTGCACGGTGCTCCTTTGCAGTGATATCTCCCTCCCCTGTAAACTTAGGAAGCTACTTAAGGTAGCCACCGACTGGGAGGGCATTACGAGGCTAAGGAAAACTAAGAGGGGAATATCTAGAAGATATTATAATATCCATTCTATTTCTAGGGGGATTAGCTCCTGCCATTGGAGTGTGAATAGGAGGAGAACCAAGAGGGGATGGAGTTCAGACAAGGGAGATTAGAGGTGTGCTTCTGGGAACAAAGGGAAACAACTGAGGATCTGAAGAAAATGCCTCAGGGATAAAGGGAATAGAGGTTTCCCTTTCTAAAAAACCAACAAATTTAACAGGAAGAGGAGTAGTGAAACTGGGAGAGGGGAAATCAGAAGGAACACTCCCAAAATTTAAATTTCTAGAAGCTCCAGTAGACAGTGTAATAGGAAAGTGAAAAACAACTACTAGAGATTCTATAGGAGAAGAATGAAAATTACCAGAATCACATGGTTCAGCAGTAGAAGTGCCCTCTTAAAAGGTCCTTTGTCTTCCAATAATTTTCTCTAGATCAACTTCAAGTGTCACTAAAGCCAGTTGTGGAGTAGACCTCGTGTGTCTTCCCCTGGAAGCCATAGATGAAACAGTGGAGTTGTCTCAATGGAGTCACCACAGTGGATTCGTCAGGTGCACAGTTGCAATATTTGATGTACTAAGTCTTGATGCACCTTCAGAACCAATAATCTTTGTCATTCAATCCTAGGGAAAATCTTCAATTCATCCCCGACAACAACACCAAAAATGTTATCTCTAGAAGTCACCCCTGGATTGTTGCAGAGGTAAGCCCAATAGCGATCAATTTATATGTCACAATGAATAATTTTAGAGGAGGTCTAATGGATGCAGTCTCAGGATTATATCACTTTAGCTTAGAAAAATGGGTTGGTGCACATATACAAATGAGGTCTTGATCTAAATTTAGTCAGTAAGTTTTCATAGTGGTGAGTAGGCAGAAGAACATGAGGAGAAATGGTGAAGGCTTGCTATGGACATTCAGTCTTCTGGAAGCCTACAGAGGAAAATTTTTAGATATAAGATCCTCTTAGATATAAAAACTTCAAGAAACTAAAAACATCGTGACAGTAATGCAATCAAACCTACATTACATTACAATCACAACACTCGATTAGATCATCCATGCCCGAGATTTCATAATCAGAGGCAAAAGAAATGAAGGAGAAACTAACTTCCATTAAATGAGAAGTCTCAAGTGATAATACATGACCAAAGAACCATATGCCTCATCAAAACTTTACAATCATGAGCGTAGCTCTACCATCGACCCTTATAAAATATCAAAACTGAGTATTTGTACTCAAAATAAAATCACAGACGCATATTCAAGTAGATGCATTAAAGGCATTACGTCTGCATGCCTCATGTCCGACTGTGCATGTAGTCTCTGACCTGACATGAACTTCGATCAGACGCAAGCGAGCTTCAGAACGGATCTGTTGCTGAGCCAACTAACTGACAGTCCTTTCATGTGCTTTCTATTTATGGAAGAAATGATGTTCAACCACCACCAAACAACCTCAATCATTGATTCATTGGGATCGTGGAAGGATAAAGTCATCTCTGCACCTATAGGATGTAGCAACTAGAGAGGTGATTGGCGCGTGAGGCATGAAATGGCAGACGAAATATTGCCATGTGGACAGCGTAGGGAACACACGAGCGGGAACTGAGGTGGACTGGGATGGAGATGATGTGCGGCGAGGTGGAATGGGTGGCGGGAGATGAGAAGAGGATAGGATCTAGTGGAACGGTGAGTAGAAGATAGGTGGAGGGAGAAAAAATTATAAGGGAATGACCACTTGTCAACCCAGGATAGGACATAATAAGAACATGTGCATATCGAGACTGCGAAAAGTGGTTTGAAACTTCCTCGCTTTTGGGCCCGATGTGTGTCTTTAGCTGACACGCAGCACCTTTAAGAAACCATGGTTTTGTTCCTGTCCTTCCCTAAAAGCTTTATTCTATGAGCATGTTGAAGCCCTGATATGATCAACGACCATCGATCTGAGGCGCACCAATCTTGACTGCCTAGATTTGCACATGTCTTATAACATTGTGCCAAAAGTTCACATCGCACCTCCAACTTAGAATATAAGACGATTTGTGGGTTTTTTGCCCATTTTATTTGATTACTTTGTCAAGGGGCCAACTTCTTAGGAAAACACCCATGTTTTACAAATTAATGTGATAACAAGAATCACCATTAGCAATATATGGACACTACCAAAATCAATCTAGATCTATAAATTTTCATTGATGTTTGTGCCAACATTAAATCTCAGAATGAAGAAAAGCATATGGGTAAAATAAAACAAGAAATTGGCATTCCCTTACGCAAATTCAAACTTCGGTAACCAAATGCAAGAAGGTTGTGAAAAAAATGATAACACATTCTACACCAAATTGTGTGTGATAGACAAGACACTACACGACGTGTTTCAATTTTAGGAACAACTAGAATAATGTGAATAGTGGAGATAACCAGATGCTTGGCTCCGAGATTAATTCTTAGAAAAACCAAAGAGTATATTTAAAAGTAAAAAAGATAGCAATAGAGGTTGAGCTTCAAATAAACACCAGTACTATAGATTATTCCAATCACAAACAATTTTCATTCACAAGATTACAAAACCACAGACAAATCTTAAATGCAATGGTTCATAAGTACTACAACATATTCATATTTAGGTGACAAAATATTTGTAGAGAAGAAATTAAATACTTATATTTTGAATGTTCCAAACCAAACAACCAACCAAGTGAGTGATTTCTACCCAAACATAGGTATTCCATTGTGGACACCACCCCCTAGTTAGGCTATGATACCACCAGGGTGGAGTAGGAAAAAGATAAACTTTGAATTTTAAATTCAACAAGTTCAAACCAAGTGATTTTTACAGCTGAGCTTCTTGAGAAAAAGGCATCACTTAGGCACCCACATTACCTACCCTACACAACACAAGGAGCACCTCCTTCTCTTTTGTATAGTACCTAGGAAAATTCCTCTTTTAGTGATTTTCAACATGTGCATAAAAAGGTCCAGGTTGATATTTGAAGCTTATGCATAGTTATATAATGTTCCGGCTTATTTTTGGAAATTTTTGTTTAGTTTTATAGTATAGTCATTTATTCAAACAATTTGCAAGAAAAATCCACTCACAATTTACAAGGGAATTACAATCTCTGATGGTATACTTCTGTTGGGAAATATAGAAATATAGATGAAGAAAGCATCTAGCAAAGCCAATATACCAATTCAACAATAAATAACATACTTGTTGTTACAATTATCTCTGTTTAATCCCTTTGAAAACCAAAATCACCCCTCCACGGCAATATTAAACAACTACAATAAAAATCGTCCTCCTCACTAAGAATTTTTACCACAAAGATAAATGTGACCCACCATAGTAAGAAATGGTCTAGAATTATTGTTGACTCACCCAACCAAGGAATTCAACCCCAAATGAGATGAAATGACCAAAAAGTATGAGGTCTCAGCCTCCAACAAGTGTGTAAGGCCTCCCACTAGATAACTCGACCTCTCCTCAACAAAAATGTGCCCATCCAATAGATAAATCATTCCCTTTTCACAACTCATCCCCAATAGTAACTCAGACCCAAATGATAAAAAATCATCCTCCTACTGAGTAATAAAGGATACCCACAAATAAGTTGACCCCCAACTAAGAAAGGTGATACCCATAATACCAAAACGCAACCACACCCATAAGCTCACCCTTCTCAAGCTAAGTCAACTTCTACATATGAAAAACTCATCCACCAAGAGATAAAAGTAAGCCACTAAAGATAAACTTTGTCCCAAATGAAGCATCATAAGAAGATATAAATAATATCCTCTCAATAACTAGCTATGGTGGATGGTCTCACCACCGAAACCAATATTTCTTCTCTAGGGTTTTTCATCCCAAGAGCCAAAGCCACAACAACTCTCTCAAATTTGTTTTTAGAAAATATCGATGCATAATAAGAGAGGGAACCCCTCATTTTTCTTTTATCTCTTACCCTTTTTGGACCTTTTTACCCTTTTAATAAGTTAAAGTGACTTTATAAACTTCAATTCACTTAAACTCCCCCTTTTTATTAATTACTCAATGTCACTTTTAAAAAGTCACTTTTCCACCCCTATGAAATTAAATAATTAACTAATTCCTTTTTTAACTCTGAAAATTGATTAATTTTATTTTAAGACATTTTCAACCATTGGAAGTCCCTTTCACATCATCCTAGCCTTTAGATATTTTTTTCCTAATTCCAATGAGCTATTGCATGAAGGTATCCCTTCAGGTTATATGATCCAAATAGTACCTTTAGTGTAATTAATTAAATTATGCTCAATAATAACCCAAAATTATGGAAACCGT
>ML802020.1:538212-562341 GCA_009831015.1 Picea engelmannii
GAGGGACTTGGTGTGAAATATGAAAGACACATGGGCATGATCTGTATCACTTCCCTATGATGCAAAAGTACAAGACAAAACTGAAGAGTACTTTCTATAAATTTTGTAAGTCAGTGGGACATGAAGACAAAAATTGTAGAACTCTGGAGTTAATAAAGGAAAGAAACTCATATGCATACAAGATGAAGTTTGAGTTTATGGAAAGACATATTGTGCCACAGTTTGGTAATTCATAACAATTTCAAGCAGTTCCATAGTTTCAGCAAACCCCACAGTACAATTAGGCACCACAGTATCATCAGCAGAACATGGATCCATAGGGGAATAGAGAAGGATTCAGAGGTAGAGGAAGAGGAGGAATGGGCATAGGCAGAGAGCCTATTATCTTCCATAATTGTCAACATCAAGGACAATATGCCAGATATTTTCCTCATCCAGCGACAACATGTATGTATCGTCGTGTAGCAGATCACATGACACAAGAGTGCCTGAAGTTAATGATGAAGATCCAGGAGAAGAGGAACATAAAAAACCAAAATCTTAAGTGGATTGTTGTAGAAATAAGGGATCCTACGAGGAACATCAACATAGTGACCAGAGGAGGTTTTAAGACAAGAGCATATGCACAGGATCAGAAGAAGAAATCTCGGTGCAGGATTCAAAAGAACACTCAACCATAGTAGAAGTTTGATGCAAAGAAGGAAAATGAAACTTTCAAATAAGAAAAGAAGGAGTTTATGAAGGAGAATGAAGCCTCTACATCAAACACTGTGTAGAGGTATGATACTCCTATTTTTTACATGCCTCAGTCTTTGGATCATACTTATAAAGGAGAGAAAATAGAGAAAGTAAGTAACTTAAAGAATTTCTTGGAATCTTCATTTAAATTACTTAATGATAAGAATGCCATGAATTTTATTAAAAATATGCTTGAGAAATATAACATAGAAGAAGGGGTAGGAACATAACCTAAGAATATTAATCAGGTCCATAGAAAGAAAAGAACTAGCAGAGATTTCATATTGAATGCAGATATAGGAGACTTTAGTATGGGGAATGTTATCATAGACTTAGGATCATATGTCAACATTTTTCCAAAGAATACTTGGGAAGAAATGGGAGAACCTACACTAGGGTATTACAATATCCAATTGAAGCTAGAAAACCAACAGAGAGTGATTCCCATAGGTAGATTGAAGAATAAAAGAGTGGATCTAGATGGTGTGTGCACCACAACAAACTTAGAAGTAATGGATATGGTGGATGAGTCTATACCATTTCTAGAACTATTGGGAATTGATTGAGCATTTGAAAATCAGGCCATAATTGATTTGAAGACCAAAAAAATGATATTTGAAGCTAGGCACTTTAGGGTAGTAGCACCCTTACATCCCTCGGATTGTGAAAGATATGTAGAACCTGTGCCTAATAGTATTCTAGGGGATGACGTGAAATAGTTGTATAGGACTTCTATGTGAGAAGAATACTATGTGAATCCAAATACAGATGGAGTACTTAGTTGGAGGAGTATCAATTCTGATATGTCAGTTTCATATACTGAAGTAGAAAACTAGCAGCAAATATTGCATAAAGTCTCTACTAGGAGGTGCGCCATAATTACACACACAATAATATGGGTTGGAACAAAAGTAAGACATTTTCCCACATTTACTGAAGGGGACAATTTAGAAAACTTCCTGACAGAGTTTGAATCAAAGGTTTTGGATAGTCATATATTATTAGTGTTGGATTTATCATTGAGGGACACACTTGCACGATGGTGGGGTATGCATAAGGAGGTAATTCAGGACTGGCATCAGTGTAAGTGATATATGCACATAATATTTGCTAGGATTCAACATGATAGACCTTTACATAAGTATGATGGAAGAGGGAACCCAAGACATCATATAAATGATTGTGTCACTAACTAGAGATTGGTACCACCAGGAGAATGGACACATTAGTTTATTAATACATTAGAAGGAATACCTAGTAATTGGTACAAGGAACAAGAACTACGCAGATAAACTGTGAGTTGGGGTTCAGTGCAACAAAACGTTTTTAGGACCTTTGCATTTCAAAGTGACAATCCATGGGTGGATTTGGAATTACATAGGATGAAAAGAAATATATTTGAAGAATATGGGGTAGATACAATGACAGTAGACAAATATTATATAAAAGAAACACTTGAACATCTAGTTTATCGTTATCAAGTCACATAGGATGAAGAAATAGAAGACAACCCACATGACATATAGATAGTAGAAGGGGAAGGAGAAAGAGCGTTGGAAGGACCTCTGTTACAATCAGAATAATTTACTGCACCAATGAATATTAAAAAGGTCAATATTGGGACTAAAGAGAAGCCCAATATAGCTAGCATTGGAGGTTAATGGGATAGTGAGACAATGGAAAAGATAATTGAATTACTGCATCAGTATAGTGACTTATTCCCAGACACATTTTCATAAATGAAAAGGGTAGCAGGATAACTTGGAGAAATGAAGATACCCCTCAGACCAGATGAAAGGCCATTTAGATAGAGACCACATAGATTAAGCCCCATCTATAAGCATAAAGTTAAGGCAAAACTTGATAGAATTCTAGAATTAGGAATCATAGAGCCTGAGGAAGAATCAGAGTGGATTAGTCCAATGGTGGTCCAGGAAAAGAATACTATAGGGATTAGAATATATGTGGATATGAGAAATTTAAATGATGCATGACTGCATGATCCTTTTACTACTCCATTTATAGATGAATGTTTAGAGAATGATGGAAGACAGGAAGTCTACTCCTTCACAGATGGATTTTCAGGTTACCATAAAATCAAAATTGCTCTGGAGGATAGGTACAAAACTACATTTCCAACAGAGTGGGGGTAGTACCAATACACAGTAATTCCATTTGGTTTAAATAATGCACCAACAATATTTTCCATAGTCGTAGTAGTTTCATTCAAGGATTATATATATATATTTTTTAGAGGTGTATTTGGATGATTGGACAATATTCAGTTTATTGAAGGACCATGTAGAAGTTATGAGGTTAATGTTAGAAATATGTAGGCAATGTCAAATTTCCTTGAACATTAAGAAATGTATCTTCAATACATTTTTTTGCATCTTACTTGGACACATTTTATGCAAACATGGATTGATAATAGACCCTGCAAAGATTTTTTTTATTTCCAATTTACCACCACCAAAGTCAGTGTGCAAGTTGAGAGCAACATTGGGCCACACAAGGTACTACAAGAAATTTATAAAGGGCCATGCAAAGATTATTGCACTCATGGAGAATTTACTAAAGAAAGACATAAATTTTCAATGGAATGATGAATGCCAAGAGAGATTGGACATATTTAAGGAGAATATGGTGACAACACCAATTTTGAGCTTTCTAGATTGGACAAAGGAATTTCATGTGCATGTGGATGCTTCATCCATTGCACTTGGAGCAGTTTTGGCACAACCAGGTGAAGGAGACATTGATCACCCAATATATTTTTCTAGTAGAAAGTTATCTGAGTTTGAGAAGAAATATAATACTACAGAAAGGGAAGGTATGGCTATGGTATATTCCTTACAAAAGTTCATACATTATTTATTGGGTCAACATTTTAAGATGTTTACATATCATTCCACTTTGAAGTATCTAGTTAACAAGCCAATGTTGGGGGGAATATCTATAGATGGTTGTTATTGTTTCAGGAATATAATTTTGAAATCATAGTAAAACTAGGGAAGCTAAATGCAGGACTAGATTATCTGTCAAGAATTACTAATGGAGAGGAGCCAAAGAACTTGGAGGAGAATTTTCATGATGCTAACTTATTTTCTCTTCAGATTGTTGATGATTATTTTGCTGACATTGTTGGATTTTTTAGCACAGGAATGGCTCCTGAGGAATTTATTGTCACACAGAAAAAATAGTTGGTAGTGCATGTTGCAAACTATCAGCTGATTGCAGGCTATTTATACAAGTTAGGTGCAGATGGAATTCTAAGAAGATGTGTTATGGATCATGTATGCTCCATGGTGTTAGCAGAAGCACATGAAGGAACAACTGGAGGTAATTATGTAGGAAATCCTACAACACAGAAGGTGTTTCATGCAGGATTATGGTGGCCTAGAGTACATAAGGACACAAAGGAATATTTTCATACCTGTGATGTATGTCAGAGGGTGGGGAAAACATACATAAGGGATGAAATTCCACTTATTCCCCAAGTAACTTTAAAAGTTTTTGATAAATGGGATGTGGATTTAATTGGACCAATTAATCCACCAGTAAGGAGGTCAGGACCCAGATACATCATCACTACAACAAAATAGTTAACCAGATGGGAAGAAGCAGAACCAGTGAAGGATTGTAGCATAGAAACCGCATAATGGTTTCTCTTTGAGAACATGGTGACCAGATTTGGATGTCTTGGAATTTTTTTGAGTGATTAAGGAACTCATTTTATGAACAGTATAATTAGAGCTATGCCAGAAGAATTTGAGATATATCATCAGAAGAGCACACCTTACCATCCCTAGGAAAATGGTACAGTAGAAGATTTTAACAAGATTCTAGAGAATGCATTGACAAAGATTTGAAATTTCAATAGGTATGATTGGGATTTGAATGTATCAGCAGTGTTATGGGCTTACAGGACTACATGCAAGAATATTATAGGACATACACCATTCAAACTGGTGTATGGGCATGAAGCAGTGGTTCCATTGGATTATTTAATACCTAGTATGTGCATTGCAGCAATTACCAGTATGACAGAAGAAGGTTATGCACATGAAAGATTGGATCAATTGATGGAGCTGGAAGAACACAAAATTTAAGCATGCTTTCACTAGGAAGTACAAAAAGCAAAGGACAAAGCTTGGAATGATAGGCACATAAAGAAGAAATTATTTAAGGAAGGAGATATATTTCTCCTCTATGACAATAGGTATCTACAACACCTTGGGAAGTTAAAAATGCATTGGTTAGGGCCTTATCAGGTAGAGTCTATCACAAATGGAGGTGTTGTGCAACTGAAAGATCTTGCAAGAAAGAATCTCAGAGGACTAGTGAACAATAGTCGATTGAAACTGTATCAAGACATTCAACCTGAAAACCTGAGGTGAAAATAGAGAGAGAAGGTATGATTGTACATATTGTATATAGTATATGTTAGAATAAAAAGACAAAAATCCATAAAAAAAAAGAAAGGTAACAAAAAGACAAAAAGATAGGATAACATTAGGGGTTTTGATGTAATAGAATTGTTAGCATTAACAAATGCACCATAGAAAAAAGAGTATTGAAAACATTGTTCGCGAGACAATAGTTGACAGGTATGGAAGTGGAGCGTGTAGGAAAATAGTTGACAGGTATGAAAGTGTATTGCACATGAAAAAGTGAAAAAGCGAAAATTGTCAGTGTGGAACAATTGTCATTGTTTTGTCCTACTATAAAAGTTAGAAAAGGGGGGAAATGTGATCATTTGTGTTTTTTTTCGCTAAGGATAAGAACGAAGAGTGAGATTTGAGTGCAAGACAGTGTGAAGTGATAACAGAAAGTGGATGGATGTCAACACCAACAGTTGGAGTGTTGAGCAGGGTCAGGCGAAACATGAGAAGTAGTGATCAATTGACACAAATAGGAATGAAAGAGATGCCCATAATCGTGGATGTGGATTATATTCACACATTGTTGGAACATAGGAATACCAAGGGTTCAACTCTAATAGCACACTCCAAGATACCAGATATAATAAATATGCAGAACAAAAATAAAATGCTAGAAATGGAAGAATAACAGTAATATAACCAACATAATCTCCACAATAACACAGAAATAATATGAGAACAACAACTGAAATAACACTTTGATTTAGAAAGAAATGTTCACAGGACTCTTCGAGGGGGAAACCTCTAGTCTAGCAGCACTCTGTTACAATAATCTCCAAGCTAGGGTTTTCATACCCTCGACCCTTATTTATACTAAATATGTCTATTAAGAGAATCATCTAGAGGAAGATCCTTCTAGAAGCGGAAGCTTCTATTAGGTCTTATTACATCCGCCTTATTCTATTTTATTGAAAGGCCTTATTAATATTGACCTTTATTACATCCAAATACATTGATCTACCTATGTGTGGGTTAGGACCTTAACATGTCCTCCCCCTTAAAAAAAACCTTGTCCTCAAGGCTTGAGATGTGGAAACTGTTGCAGAATGGTAGTTGGTTCCCAAGTGGCATCTGTTGGAGTCATATCTTTCCACTGTACTAGCACTTCCTTGATGGTTCTCTGACGCAGGCGGCGCTCACGTTGGTCCAAAATTGCTTCTGGCTATAGCCAAATGGATCCTTCTTTAGCTAACTCTGGAAGGTTGGTTTGAATTTTGCATCTAGTTCCAATCACCTTCTTCAAGCATGAAACATGAAAAACAGGATGTAGCTTCGACTGACTGGGCAGAGCTAACTGATATGTGACTTGTCCCACACGCTTGAGAAATGTGTAAGGGCCATAAAATTTGGGTGCTAGCTTCTGAAAATGCTTGGCCTTGAGGGAAGTTTTCTTATATGGTTGCAGTCCCATAAACACCTGATCCCCTTCTACAAATTGACATTCGTTGCGACCTTGATCTACTTGTTGCTTCATTCGATTATGTGCCATGATCAAGTTCTCTTTAAGGGTACAAAGGATATCCTCTTGGACTATAAGTGTTTGGTCAACTGCCTGGACCTTCGAGGTACCCAGTAAGTATGAGAGAATTGAAGGTGGCTTCTGTCCATATACCTATTCAAAAGGAGTCATGCAAGTGGTTGTATGGTATGTAGTGTTGTACCACCATTCGGATAGGGGTAACCATTGAGCCCACTGGTGTTGTTTTTCATAGGCAAAGCACCTCAGATATGTTTCCAAACACTTGTTGACAACTTCCATTTAACCATCCGTCTAGGGATGATAAGCTAAGCTGAGATGCAATTGTGTGCCTTGTAGCTTAAACAGTTCTTGCCAAAAATTGCTTGTGAAATTTGGGTCACGATAAAAAACAATAGAGTGCGGCATGCCATGAAGATTGAAGACCTGGTCCATGAAAATTTGAGCCACCGTGGATGCAGTAAATGGTTGGTGAAGAGTGCAAAAATGAGCATACTTGGAAAGGCGATCCACCACCACCATTATGACTGATTTATTCCCCGATTTGGGTAAGCCTGTAATAAAGTCCATAGAGATATTCTTCCAAATAGCAGGGAGAATCGGAAGCAGTTGGAGGGTTCCCAGAGATTTGACTATTTCTCCCTTGTTGCATTGACACACCTCACATTCAGCGACAAACTTACAGATGTCTTGTTTCATACCATCCCAGAAAAAAGAACGTTTGACCTGGTCATATGTTTTGGTGAACCCTGAGTGCCCCGCTATGGGTGTAGCATGAAGCTCAGAAAGTACCATGGATTTGAGTTTGTATTGTTTACTTAAATACAAGTGGCCTTTGTATTGAAGCTCATCCTAGAGCCAGGAGTACCCTGGGGGAGCTGGAGCCTTGTTCTGTAGTTTCTAGATCAGATGCAAACTTTTGGGATCTTGAAGCCATTCCTAGCACACAACTTGGAGCCAATCAGGTATAATGAAGGAAAGAGAAAAAAGGGATCCTTCCTCTTCATATTTCCTGGATAGTGCATCCTCCATGACATGGTCTTTTCCTTTCTTGTAAATGATCTCATAATCATATCCAAAGAGCTTAGTCACCCATTGTTGTTTCTCCTAGGAGGAAATGCGTTGTTCCATAAAGTACTTGAGGATTTGATGGTTGGTCTTAATTTGGAAGCGTTTCCCCAAGAGATAAGGATGCCACAGCTCAACGGAATGCAAAATCGCCAACATTTCTTTTTCATAAATGGGTTTTCCTAGATTCCTTTCAGACAGTTGCTTGCTGGTGAAGGCCAAAGGTTGACCCTCTCGCATAAGAACAACATTGATTCCTTTTCCTGAGGAGTCACATTCCAACACAAAGGTCTTTGTGAAATCATAAAGGGCCAGAACCGGAGTGGTGCACATGGTCGTCTTCAAGGTTTGAAAAGCTTGGGAAGCTGCTGGAGTCCAAGTGAAAGAGTTATTTTTGAGGAGAGTCATGAGAGGTGCTACAATCTTTCCATAGTTCTTAACAAACTTGCGATAATACCCTATTAGGCCCAAAAATCCACACAAACTTTTAAGAGTCTTTGTGTGTGGCCAGTCTTGCATCGCTTCAATCTTTTTCAGGTCCACCCTGACGCCATCCTTTCCCACCAGATGACCCAAGTATTCTACTTCTGAGGAACCAAAAGCACATTTGGACTGTTTTAGGAAACATTTGTGCCGAGAGAGTAGGCAGAGAACTTGATCCACATGAGTAATATGGTCTGACCAAGTTTTGATATAGATGAGGATATCATCAAAGAAAACTAAGACAAAATGATGGAGAAAAGGGCAGAAGACATGGTTCATGAGGCTCTGGAAGGTGGAGGGGGCGTTACACAAGCCAAAGGGCATGACCAAAAAATCATAGTGGCCCTCATGAGTGCAAAAGGCGGTCTTAGGGATGTCGGCCTCTTTCATACATATCTGGTGATAGCCTGAGCAAAGATCAATTTTGGTAAAGAATTGGGTGCCAATCAATTCATCCAGGAGGTCATCAATGACAGGAATGGGAAATTTGTCTTTGATGGTAAATTTGTTGAGAGCATGGAAGTCAGGACACATTCTCTAAGAACCTTCTTCCTTCAGTACCATGACGACCAAAGACGAGTAAGGGATTTTACTAGGACGAATGATGCCTGCAGTAAGGAGTTCCTGGACCATTTTCTCAATTTCATTTTTTTGTGAAAAGGGGTGGTGATATGGACAGATATTGGGGGGAAGGCTTCCTGGGACAAGGGGAATGGAATGATCATGAACACTGCGGGAAGGAGGGAGTCCTTGGGGAGTGGAAAATACTGTTTGATGTTTAGAAAGGAGGGCTTGGAGGTCTTGGGGCACTGGGGGTGTCTTTGTGGCTTGTATGGCATGGAGTTGGGTGATGACACCAGAATGACCTTTCTTGAGCAGTTTTTCCATGCGATGAGAACTAATGACCTCAGGTGAACCAACAGTGATGCCTTGGAATTTATATTGGTGGCCTCCTTGGTAAAATTGCATGGTTAAGTTCTAAAAATCCATGAGAATGGGACCCAAAGTCCTTATCCAGTATGCACCCAACACAATGTCGCAACCGCCCATGTCAATAGAAAACATATGGGATTTTAGGTGGTAGTCACTGATTTGGAGACGCACATTTTCACAGTGCCTACCACATTTCATAGAACAACCATTGGCAATCATGATTTGGAAATTGTTGACATCATGGATGTAGCAATGGGTTTCTTGGGCAATGTGGTGATGAATAAAATTGTGGGTGTTGCCACTATCAACTAGAATGATGACCTTTCGGTGCTTGATGTAACCGATTAACTTGAGCATTTGGGGGGTAGAGAAGCTAGTGAGAGCATTGAGGGAAATGATTGGTTCCACTTCAGGAGGGTCGGAGGGAGGGTTTATGTCAATGATTTCTGGTGACTTGGGCACAAGGGGAGTGTCAACATCCTCTTCTGGAATATCCACAGAGATGGCCATAAAATGCTTTTGTTCCTTACATTTGTGGCCCGACAAATATTTGTCATCACAATTATAACAAAGGCCTTTGAGTTGGAATTCAAACATTTCATCCCTGGTCAATTTTTGGATCTTTAATGGGGTGGAGGGAGTAGTGGGGTTTACTAGTTTAGGGAGAGGGATAAAGGAAGGCTTACGGTTTTGAGAGGAAACAATTTGTTGTGATTCTTTAGCTTTTTTAGTAGCCTCCACCCAAGTCGTAGGTCAATCCATGAGGACATGGGCCCAAATATCCTCCTTGAGGCCACTGATAAAAAACTCTTGAAAGAAAGTATCAGTCATGCCCTCTGTTCAAAAATCTAGGTGCTCAAATGAAGCTATGAAGTCTTCTACTGTTCCTGATTTCTTCATTTTTTTCAAATGGTCCAAATGGTTGGTGTCAGTGTCAAAGCATTCATAAATCTCAGTTACAAATTGGGTCCAAACAATATACCCTTGACGGGAAGTTTTTCTCCATTGCCAACGTTCTTGATCTAGATGGAGAACACCATACCGGAGTTTGGCCAATTCATCTGTAATGTTGTAGAGAGAGAAATAATGTTCCATTTGGGTGGCCCAACTAGTGGGGTCCGAGCCATCAAATTTGGTTACATCCACCCATGAAAGGCATATGTCCCGTTGAAAGTGATGGGGCTGAAAGGTATGGGACTGGGAAGAAGTTTCACCTTCAGTCTTTGTATGTGCGTCAGGAAAGGGGTCATTAGTAGGGATCTTGAGTTTGGTGCAGAGTGATGCAAAGACAAATTCAAGTTGGGTGGTTAGTTCATGACTTCCGCCATTGCGGACTGCACAGATGCATTTATGTTGGTATTGATGGATGTATCACGGGAAGCAATAGTAGCATTGAGTTGTTGCACTTCTTCTTGGGTCTCGAGGAAACTAGATTGCAAGGTGTTGAAGTGAGACTCCATTTCTTGGCTACGAGTATGGGCCATGAGGATGGGTGAACTGAAAAGGGAGCGGGCGGGGTCAGAAATATTTGCAGAAAAATGATATGGATGAATGTGATAAGGGAGAAGAGATGAATCTGATGGAATAGGTCTCAAATAATGGTGAAACAATTTCCAGACCTTTTTTTTTTTTTTAAACAGTTGTGGGGTTATAGTTCAGTCTAAATAATGTTGCAGTGATGAAATCCCCAAATTCTTAACCAGAAAGAAATGTGTATTTACTGGGAAACCCAAACACAAATGCACGGCAATAGATCTTGCTGATTTAATTTGTTTATGTTTATGTTTATGTTTATGTTCCCCAAGGATTAGGTATCTACAGACAAGGGTTTTTCCTATGCTATATCTCTCTGATATACATGTGGAGTCCAACAGTAGTACTCGGCCCAATATCTCAGGGCACTAACTAAGGATGATAGACTGTACCCTTAGTCGTACTACCCAACTACCTAGGTACTAGAGAGTATCTTTCCGAGTGTTGTTCTCGGTGACACTATAGTAGTCTGGAAGCCGATAGGTTTATCTAAAGAGGACTTCAGGAAATCTAGGCCGATCCGTACACAGGTGTTGTCTGATGTGCTACCACTCGAAGGGGTACCAACAGGGGTTACAAGGGTGGCCAACAGATGTGCGCTTAAGAACCACTTGTATTTCCTGCATGTATGAATCCCTCAACTGTGGGTTTATGTGCGTAACGACAGATCTTTGTGGCTTAAAGACGTCGGAATATGTCTCTACCCTGGAAAAAAAAATACCTACAATTTCTACCAAGGAAAGTGCTCTGATACCTGTCACATACCCACTACCATAATCAAATTTTCGTTGGTTTCTGCCGAATCAGAGCCCCAGAATTACCTATGGAGGCCTAGCACAAGCTATCTCTTTCTCTCTCTCTGCTCCCATGTGATCATGGGTCATGATCACAAGTCAAATAATTCATGGTGCCTCTTTGTATTTCTCACCTCGGCGCTACAGTGATGTCGAATCGTTCGACTCTGCGACCGTTGAACCCCGGTAGGGTTAGCAACTGGCCAATAGGGACGGATCCCTACGGGGTTAGTAGATGGCCAATAGGAATGGCCCTATCACGTGGTTGAGTGAATTATAGGTGGCACGACATGGTGGTCGGCGTGATAGGAGACGGGTCCCACTTCACACGCCACACCATTCTGGACCCCCCCCCCCCAATTAAAGGAAGAATGGCAAAGGGGGTCCAGAATTTGCCTGGGCACCATTGATCAAGGCGAATAAATCCTGACCATTCAAGAGTTGCGCATTCAATTTTGGACCCCCCCCCCCCTCACCACTAAAGGTAGAACAGAAAGGGGGCTTCGGAATGAAGCCTCAGTCGTAGATCTGGGTGAGTGGACTTTGTCCATTCAGATCTGCTCGCCACTTACCTTAAGGTACATTCGAGCCCCAGATTAAAGTTGACATCTCTTCCCCACATCTGACGGTCATTATAGACCCTGAGATTCTCCAAAGGAATCTCGTCCGTTCATCGGGACTTAACCACCTAATAACATATCGATATTTATAAGTCAAGATTTATCAAGGCGAGAGCCTGACCTCTTGTCAATGGAACTCTTGAATCCTTGATTCCCGATTTCCCAAAATGGGTAATCTCTCGACATGTAGCCTCCCAAAATCAGACGATCTATGACTGCTCCGAGGTTTCCACCATGGAACATCCCAATCTCTCATCATCAAAACTCCCAAGTTCTTGATTCCTGATTTCCTGAAATGGGTAATCTCTCAACACGTAGCCTCCCAAAATCAAACAGTCTACGACTACTCCGGGGTTTCCACCATGGAACATCCTGATTTCTCGTCATCAGAACTCCCAAGTTCCCGATTCTGGATTTCCCGAAACAGGTAATCTCTCAACACGTAGCCTCCCAAAATTTGACGATCTACGACTGCTTCGGGGTTTCCACCATGGAACATCCTAATCTCTCGTCATCAGAACTCCCAAGTTCCTGATTCCGATTTCCCGAAATGGGTAATCTCTCATGACAAGTGGCCTCCTTTAATCGGATGACCCAAATCCATTTCAGGGCTTTCACCCTTATTCACTGGGGGTTTAACCCTCGGGTATCTCTTGACAGATCCAATGGCTGTCAGGTTTTCCAGTCGAGATCTGACGACTCAGACAGGTTCGTAACTTGTGTGCTCCCCCGCGACTCCCTGGACAGGGAAATATCAACGGCCTAGATGCTCTCTTGGACATTGGGGATCTACGATCCCGACCTATTTTCTACCCATGAAGACACAGAAAGTCACAGGGGTAAGGCACTTAACATCCTAGTTTCTCCTACTGAATCTAATGGTCATGAGTGACCACAGATTTCCCGACGAAATCTCGTCCGTCGATCACCACCTATCAAGGTTAAGGCACTTAACTTTCTAGCTTCTTCTTCTTATATGACGATCATGAGTGACCAAAGATCTCCTAATTGGATCTCGTCCGTCGATTCGATACCTATCAAGGATTTCTTAGGGCCTTGTGCCCTCACGTCCTCCTTCCAGGTTCTTGATGATGTTTTCAAGGAGGGTATCTCTATGGGGAGGTTTACCTAGGGTACTATCTAAGGCAAACAAGGGTATCTCTCTCCCAAGAACCAGGTGTGAATTCTGAATTAGATCAGTTTGCATATAAACAACAATTTAAGAGAGCATAATCCACACATAATCTTTCCATATAAACATACAACTACCAGTACTAATCGAGACACCATACAAACATTCATATAATGAAGTCATTCACGATTTCACATCTTATGATAATAAATGTCAGCATACATATATTTCAAGATGTCAAAGGAAAAACACTTATCAAAAAGTAACACCAGGGGTTATGCAACTTGCTGAGAGGGGTGCTCGTTTCCACCCAACCATAGGCTCAACGACTCCCAATGGATTTACCACTAGCCAGCCTTGAGCTGAGACCACGATGCTATGAGACTGCATCTTTGTTTTCCAGTGATCAGGAGTGAAGGTTACTCTCCTGCCTCTCTGCTATCACCCACTTTGCATATAGTCAAAGTTCTCTTCCTCCCCTCGCGTCTGCCCCCAATCTCTTCTCCCCCACACCTTATCCTCTTGCAAGGTTGCATGTGGCGTGATTTCCCTCACGCTGGTAAGACTTGACGGCTCTACGGATGGGTGGTTCACCTCCCCATCCCTCATTAATTACTAAGGAGCCATCTACCTACCAGCCTGCAAGACATTTTAATTCAGGGCCAATGAGCCGCTTTTGGTTCTCCAGGCCAGTGAAGTCCAAATACAATATTGATTTTCGGTGGATGTTAATGCCACCTTTCCAGGTGCCTTCCACCTCCTTTCTGCATCCATCGTGGTCTCTTTTTCAACATATCCCCTCTCAACAGTCCTGCAATATAAATTCATAATATTATTCACATTCATCGAACTTTTCCACAAGGTCCATTCACATCACATAATCACATTTCTGAGTTTTCCACAGTTCTTGGCCAGTCCAATTATTTTTACAAACTGGGGGAAATAGGGTGTTACAAACTTTCAAGATACCATATATAATAAATACGCAGAACATAAATAAAATGCTAGAAATGGAAGAATAACAGTAATATAACCAGCATAATCTCCACAATAACACAAAAATAATATGAGAACAACAACTGAAATAACACTTTGATTCAGAAAGAAATGTTTACAGGCCTCTTCAAGGGGGCAACCTCCAGTCGAGCAGCACTCTGTTACAATAATCTCCAAGCTAGGTTTTTCATACCCTCGACCCTTATTTATACTAAATATGTCTATTAAGAGAAGCATCTAGAGGAATATCCTTCTAGAAGCAGAAGTTTCTATTAGGTCTTCTTAATATTGACCTTTATTACATCCGAATACATTGATCTACCTATGTGCAGGTTAGGACCTTAACACACACCAACAAGCCAGGGTTGTGAGAGATGCAGTCTCACCCGAAGTAGCAATAGGGGATTATAGGACACAAGTGTCTACAACTAGAGGAAATGCAAGTGGAATCAAACACAGAGATCATATTATTCTTTCCAAACATAAACCTACTTCACACAGTTATATATCAGATCTAACATACTAATGCATCATTAGAGTAATAGAGTAAAGAACACAACATCAATCACACACAACAATAGTATATGCATGGTTCACCCTTTCCCTAGGGATACATCCACAAAACTGTGCTTTATAATATATTAGATGAAAGATTACAGTTCTATATGCGCTCTTAGATTGCAAATCTCTCTCTTTCTCTCTTCTCTCTATCTCCCTTCTTTGTGAACCCAACTACAGGGTTGATCTTCGCACCCAACTGAAGATTTTACAACACAAACTTCTCTCACCACTCAATACTTATATCTCAGTAATAATAAAAATCACTCATCATCCCATATCTGAACCCTTATCATGTGATATTGAACTTTATTTATACATTACAATAGCTCACTGATAGCCTTAGGCTGAAGCCTTGGTGTCTAAAACCCTAGATACCAAAACCCTAGGTCAACTTGACCCACGTTTTCAGGGCTTCTCCAACCCATATTTCCTTCCTTCCTAGGAGGTTCTCCAAGGCATATACTAGTGTATTTTTTCACTTTCTGAGTTGTCCATGATCCATCTTCCTTGTTTATCTGTCTTCCTCGATCTCCTCATCCAATGGTTTTCTCTCTTGGGATTCTTTCCATATTTTCTACTTCTTTAACTACTTCAACCTAATCTCAGTCATTCTTCCTTTCATGCAATTTGCGTTTCACCTTTTCTTCTGTAATATTCTCTTTCTTCCATAACCAAGGGCCAACAAACCCCCAACACTCACCTATGACTCATCTCAAGGCACTCTGATTTGAATCTTTTGTTGTATCTCTACTTCATACTGCATAGCGTAGCTTGGTCTTCATGCTCTGTTCCTCCACCCTATGTGCAGACTATCTTTATTGTGTCTGATACCTAGTCTCAACTGCACCTGGTACCTAGACCCTTATTCCTCTATTTTTACCGAGAGCTGTGAGGCAGTTGGTTGTCATAATACAATTTCAACTGACTCCCATTCACTAATCCTTCCTTCCACTCCCCATTCAAAGTCTTTAGTTGCGCAACTCCTCCTTCTGTAACATAGGCAACCTCATATGGCCCTAGCCAATGTGTTCTAACTTCCCTGGATGCTTCATGAACTTGCTATTGTATACCAATACCACATCTCCTTTCTTAAATTCTTTCTTCTTGATATGCCTGTCATGGTAGTTCTTTTCACGTTCCTTATGAACTTGTTGGTGAAATATTATAATAAATCTATCTTCTTCTAGTTAGAGAAACTGCACAAGCCTCTCTTGAACAACACCAATGTCATCCACATCTATAAAGGCTACAATTCTTAAGTTGGGAACTAAATATTTCATGGGTACAACTGCTTCTTGGCCATAAACCAACTTAAAGGGAGTTTGCATTGCTAGTTTCTTACAAGTGATTCTATAGGCCCATAATCCTGTTGGTACTCTCAAATCCCATTCATCTATGTTTACGCTACAAATCTTCGCCAGCACTGTCTCCAAGATCTTGTTTAAGGCTTCAACTGTCCCATTCGCTAGTGGGTGTTAAGGAGTGCTCTTCTGATGGTGAACTTCAAATTCCTGAGTCAAGGCTTCAATAGTCTTATTCATAAAATGTGTACCTTGATTATTCATGAGGAGCTTTGGGCATCAAAGCCTGGTTATGATATCATCAAATATGAAACATGCAACTGTATTTTCACTACAGTCCTTCACTTCTCTTGCTTCTACCCATATGGTCAAATACTATGTCATAGTGATGATGTATCTGGCTCCTATGCTCTTCCTTGGTGGGTTTATAGGTCCCACGAAGTCAATGGCCCATTTCTCAAATGATTGTAAGGTTAGTTGGGGTGCTAAAGGCATCTCATATCTTTTGGAAGGTTTCCCAACTCTTTGGCATACATCACAAGCTCTGTAGTATTCTTTAGCATCTCTGTGTAAAGTGGGCCACCAGAGGCCAGCTCTAAGAACCTTTTGTGTTGTTTCTTTTCCTGCATAGTGTCCTCCTACGATGCCTTCATGAGATTATGCTAAAATCAGTGGTCATTCTACCTCCATAACACATCTTCTCAGTATCTCATTAGGTCCCATCTTACATAGTTGTCCAGCTATAAGAGAAAAATATGCAGCGCGCACTACCAACTATTTCTTCTGAATGAATGTATATTCGTGAGGTGTTATTCCTATTGATAGGAACTGAAATATCTTGGAAAAGTGATCATCAACCTTTATAATGGCCAGCAATTGTGCATCTGAGAATGTATCCTCCAAACTAGTAGGTTCCTCTCCATATTCCAACCTAGACAAGTGGTCAGGTCCCTTGTTCATCCTTCCCGGATTTACCACAATTTCAAAATCATATTCCTAAAATAACAAAATCCATCTGTATATCCTTCCCCCCAACACTAGCTTGTTGACTAGGTATTTCAATGTGGAATGATTAGTGAACATCTTAAAGTGTCCTCCTAACAGGTAGTGATGAAACTTCTGCAACACATACACCATGGCTAAACCTTCTCTCTCGGTGGTGGTGTAGTTTATCTCAGTTGTTGAGAGATTCTTGCTAGCAAAGGTTAACAGGTGGTCAATATATCCTACTCCTAGTTGTGCTAACATTAATCCTAATGCAATAGAAGAGGCATCGACATGCACATGAAATTCCTTGCTCCAATCTCGGAAAACCAGAATAGGCACAGTAACCATTTTTTCTTTTAGTGTGTTGAAGCTTTACTGACATTCTTTTGTCCATTGAAACTGACAATATTTCTTTAGTAGCCTCTCCATAGGTTTTGTAATCTGTGCATATCCCTTAATGAAATTCCTATAGTATCCAGTATGTCCCAGTGTAGTGCGTAGCTATTTGAATGAAGTAGGAGGGGGTAAATTGACAATAATGGCAATCTTAGATGGATCTACCAGTAACCCCTACTTACACACAATATGGCCTAGCAACACTCCAAAGGGAGAAAAGAAGATTCATTTCTTCAGGTTCAGGCCAATTTGACATTTCCTGCACTTATCCAACATTATTCTTAAGCATTCAATATGGTTTTTCAATAAGATAGAAACAGTCCAATCATCAAAATATTCTTCCAACAATTTATGTAAAAACTCCTTGAATACTTCAACCACCACCCTAGAAAAGATGGCTGGTGAATTCTTCAATCCAAAAGGCATCACTATCTATTGGTAGGATCCCCACTCTGTTGCAAATGTGGTCTTATGGTGATCTTCCTTGGAAATCATGATCTAATGGTATCCTGAGAATCCATCGGTGAAGGAGTATACTTCCTATCCTCCCACGCTATCTAACACTTCGTCAGTAAATGGTGTAGGGAATGGATCATGTAGGCATGCATCATTCAGCTTCCTAAGATCTACACAGATTCTGATATCTCCTGTTTTCTTATCCTAAACCACCATAGGGCTAATCTACTTTGATTCTTCAATAGGTTCTATGGTTCCTGCTTCCAGCATTTTGTCTAGTTCAATCTTCACTTTCTCCTTATATTTAGGGTTCAATCTATAAGGTATTTATTTAATTGGCCTTGCATTTGGTTTGGATATTCATCTCTCCCATGGGCCCTTTAATGCTCTTCATATCAATGAACTTGGTTGGAAACAAGTCCTGATATTCATGTAGTAATTTTGTGATCATATCAATAGTGGCATCATCCCAGTAATCTCCAACATTAGCAAGCTTAGGTGCTTTCTTTATTCCAATATTAACTTTATTGATTTTGATTGGTTGTCCAATAAAAGGTAGTTCAACTCCTAGTCCTTCTATGTCTCTCAGTCCTTCCATTTATGTGATGTTCACATTCCTCGGATCATCGTCTTCATCGACATTGATATTGTAACATCCTTGCAATTTCTGAAGAGGTGCAGTCCATTCATCCTCTTCTTTATCCACAGGGAGGCTAGGTGCTTCCTCAAATACATTTTGTCTTACAACATGTAAAGATTGATCTACCAGAGGGTGTTGACATTCAAATAAAAATTTAGCTACAAAATTATGAGTCATACCTTTCCAGTCTGCAGTGGTGAGGTGCAGTTCCTCTTTAAGGTACCAGTTGATAGGAATTGTATCTAGAGTATTGATGAATTTATGCACCCATTGCTCTTGAGGAATGCAGCTCCAGGCCTCCTCACATCTTATCACATGGTCTTTCAGACAACTTTGACTTGTGTACCTAACTTCGCATCCTTCGACTTGTTCTGAAAATCGCACTATCAACAAAGTGCGACATTGTATCCAGTTCACAATGTTCCTTTTATGTGTTCCCCACCATCTCGCTGGAGTATATTTCAAACCCTCGTCCAGTGCCAATCATCTCTATTGTACTAGTACAATTTATTCAAATTCTAGTAAGAAAGTTTCTAAGTGATTCAAACCATCAAATGTGGGTAAATTACTTACTGTTGTGTCAGTCCAATGAACTTCTCTGGTCAGTCTAGCACATATCCATGTAGATACTTCATACATTTGATTCTGTCAGTTCTCTAGTGCTTCTTTTGAGTCTGATGAACATCTAGTGTCACTTCACCAGCTTAAATTCCCATATGGGATTAATGTAATCATGTTGTCTTGCTATCAGTTTGTATATATTCTCCAACATATATGCATGGTCTTCTTCTCTCATGGGCTATGTGTATATGGGACCTTCATCAGGATCCAAATCTGCGATGACCCTAAGGCCATCACCTTCAAATGCCATTCTTATTTTTTTCAAGTCAAAATAGTAGAATTATTGAAATCCCAATCAATTCCTAACAACATGAGGTAAGGACAACTATCATCGACTATCTCAATTACCTCGAAGTCCACAAATGTTCAGACCCCATCGATGTCCATAGGGACATGTTCTATTCTTTTGAAGGGGCTCATAGCCTATTGATTGGCCATCCTAAGCCTGATGGGGGAATAGATCAACTTAGGTTTTCCCATCAGTTCCCAGGTCTTCTTCATCATGACATTGACTTCTGACCCTAAGTCGAGGACCACATAATCTATATCATAATCTCCTATATGAGCATTCATATGTATCTACTTATTTGTCCTTCTCTTGTTGGATAGTTGATGTACTACTTTATTCAGTAGAGGATCTACCTTTCCTAGTTCATATTGTCTGATAAAGTTTTGTAGATCCTATACATCGCTCTCATCCTTTATCAAATTAATGCAAGTTCATAAGAATTACATAAGTTTGCTTACCTCTTTTCCTTCTCCAGGTGAAGAGAACTAATCAAAGGCCAGGGGCATTCCACATTCTCTCAATTTTGGTTGTTCCTTTGATGAAGAAGCCCGATCTCTTCTAAACTCTTTTCTTGCCTCTTCAAATGTCTTCTTATCTCTATTTGGATCAAACTCTTGTGTATTCTCTATAGATTTTTTTACTCCTGATTGTTATATAGTCTTCCCTGGAGTCACCATGTCTTCTCCTATAGCAACGCTTCCTCTAGTGATAACAACGACTCTAGGATCTTCTCTGTGGGGTTCTTCTATGATTAGTTGTACCTATTGGTTTCCAACTCATCTTTCTTGAAGTTTGGCTAATAGTGCAGGAAAATATTCTATGACATGTTCAAATGCATTGTAGTAACTGCAAGTGGTACAAGGGTTTTGACAGTCCCTTGCCAAATGACCTAGTTGTGTGCAGTTATAACAAATGATCTAACCTCTACCTCAGCCCATGCCTCCTCCTCATCCTTGTCCTATGAATCCACCACGAGGGTTGAAGTTTCCTCTTCCAGGAGAATTATACTGTGTGGTGTTTCATTATTGTTGTACTTCACCTTGAATTTTGTAGATATCCATTGATCTTTCATGTAAGAGGTCGTAAGCTCTATAGTCATCTCATCATGACCCACAGATTTATAGAATCTGCACTAGAGGTTCGTAGCTGTCTGAACATACATTTTCATGTAATATAATTCTCCAGGGTGATGTCTATTTCTACATACCTCACACCAAAGTATATTAACTTGCTTCAAAGGACTTGGAGCTCCAGAAGCCAAATATTCATGAGACAGGGGATAGTGCTCCTTGTCATGGCCTTCTAATTTGCATCTAATGAACCAGATGTCTTCTCTCTTATCTTTTCCCTTATCATTTTTCATATCTTCAACTTGCAGTGATAAGCTAGTTAGTTGACTCAAGATTTGACTCATACCTGAGCTGGATTCTTCCATAGGAGTCGATTCAAGTTTCAGGGTATCTCCAGTGCCTCATCCCATGAAGAAATCTTTTGTTGCATCAAAGGGACTCTTATGTGTGGTAGGAGGGAAACAATGAACCATTCCTTGTTCTTCTTGTCTGGGATCTGAAAAATCAAGTGACCTATCAATGTCTTAAACCTCTGATCAAACTCCCAAACAGGTTCATCTACTTTCTTCTTGATTTCTTTCAACTTTGTGATGCACTGTGTTTTTTACTTGGGTTTCTTGAATTCAGCAATCAATGCAGTATTAATATCGTTCAGTGATTTCAGCTGGACAAATCCTTGGATGAACTTCATGTACCAAATCACTGTGTGATCTCTCAGGGTAGTACTAAACTGATCTCATTTAACAGCTTCATCAGTGACATTATTAATACTCCATACAACTTCACATAGAAACCAATGTTGGTCAGGATCTTCAAATCCATCTCCTCTAAAGGTGGGTAACCTCATCTCATCTACCATAGATCTTCCTAAGGGTCCTGAATGAGTATGCACTAAACCAATTGTACCATTTCTCTGAGTGTTCTGATAACTTAGGCTACTCTGGTTACTTAATGTTGTTAAAACAACAAGGTGTGTAATATCACTTACTTCAACAGTCTGCACAGTCGAAGTTCATGACTCTTCTTGGTGAAGTTCTTTAGTCTTCTCTTCTTCTGCCCTAGCGGACTCTAAATGTTCCTCGTTCATAAACTCTTATTATTCTCCACTATAGAACCCTTGTTCTTGTGTTGGTCTGTGACTCTGCTTAAACAAGTTCACCAAAGGAACTTCTCTGAAGTTTCTCCCACTGTGCATGTGTCCAATCTATGTGTTGTTGTCGCTGTCTAAATTCTTGAACATTAGCTTGTTCAGTCTGACCCACTACTGTATCTTCAATATGTTCTTCTCATGCAATAACATCTTGATCTTTAACTTCAAGAAGTGTAAAAAGTTTCCTCTCAACTCCTTAAAGAAATATCTCTCTACTTGGCTATATGATTCTACCCTATCAATAGAAAACTCTGTGATATACCCTCCAATGGTACTATAAAACTAGTGATCTACTACTCTTTCCATGGCATTATCAACTATTTTGACCTTCTTGATCAACACTGACGTCCAAACCACAGGCGGTCTAGATATGATCTCAAACTCGGTGTCTGCTAATCTCGCCAACCACTTGTATAGCTCCTTATGAATTCATCCAAAGAAAATCTCGTGTATATCAGTAAATATATACCTTCCCAACCAATCTTTTTTGATAATATTAGGGTTCTTATTATGACCTTCTACAAAGTCCTTCTCTTGTTCTTCTATCCACTTATGAATCTCTATCTTCGATGGAAACCACATTGACATTCCCTCAAGAACATTCAGGTCCTGACAACAAAACCATTTGTTGGCATAGGGGAATACCCAAGGTTCAACTCTAATAGCGCAACAACAAACCCTAACTATTGGCCCTTTCGGCAACACCTGCAAAGAAGACGTAGTCTCACCTGAAGTAGAAATAGGGGGTTGCAGGACACAGGTGTCTACAACCAAAGGAAATGCAAGTGGAATCAAGGCAATCACACATGGAGATCAGATTATTCTTTGCAAACATAAGCCTACTTTGCACAGTTATATATCAGATCTAACATACTAATGCATCATCAGAGTAACAGATTAAAGAACACAACATCAATCACACACAACAATAGGATATACGTGGTTCACCCTCTCCCTAGGGCTATGTCCACATAATTGTTCTTTATAATATATTAGGTGAAAGCTTACAGTTATATCTACCCTCTTAGCTTACATATCTCTCTTTTTATCTCTTCTCTTTATCTTCCTTCCATGTGCACCCAACTACAGGGTTGATCTTCGCACCCAGTTGAAGATCTTACAACACAAACTTCTCTCACCACACAATACTTCTCTATCAGTAATAACAAAAATCACTCATCATCCGATATCTAAACCCATATCAAGTCATCTTGACCTTTCTTTATACATTAAAATAGCTCACCGACAGCCTTAGGCCAAATCCTAGGTGTCTAAAACCTTAGATACCAAAACCCTAGGTGTCTAAAACCTTAGGTCAACTTGACTTGTTTTTTCAAGGCTTCGCCAACCTGTCTTTCCTTCCTTACCGTGAGGTTCTCCAAAGAATCTACTGGTGGATTTTCCCACTTGCTAAGTTTTCCATGATACATCTTCCTTGTTGATTTGTCTTCCTCGATCTCCTCATCCAACGATTTTCTCTCTCGGGATTTGTTCCATCTTTTCTGCTTCTTTAACTACTTCGACCCGATCTCAGTTAATCTTCCTTTCACGCAGTTCATGTTTCTCCTTTTCTTCTATAATATTCGATTTATTCCATAAATAAGGGCCAAAACACATCGAAGTATGAACCACACAACACATAGGTCGAGGAATAAGGAAACAAAACACAAGAGGTCGGGCAGTCAGAGGAGGACTGAAAGAGAACATAATCTAATGCGTCCAAAGGAAAAGGGCTACAACAGGGTGAGTAGGTCATGGATTCATCACAGCAGGGCCTAGAGCTAGAAGAATAACATGAAACAAAGTGACATGGAATACCATAGTTTGGTGTGTCATCCCTGCAAGGGAAGAAGCAGGCACGAGATGAGAGAAGTGCGCAAGGAATATCATGCACACAGGAAGAATTGGTAATTGTGATTCCAAAGATCCCAGAGGGAGTGAAGGCTGAGGATGAGATGGTGGGAGGAGTATATACCATCAAATACTTTGACCATGACGTAATTGATGCAGTCAAATTCCCATATTTGGTTCCATAGAACTATTTGGAGAGTAGGTGAGAAGGCCCATCAGGCATGCCACTATTGGAACCTGTGTAGTGAATCCTGGGGCTCTATAACACAGGAATAATGAATTTTTCGGATATACCGCACTTTGGGCATGGTAAACACATCAATGGATGTGTGAAGCAAATCCTAAAAAGGGTGCATGGAGGAATTCTATGGATGGATAGACCAGTTCCTATCAATGTCGATTTGATCACAACAATCACGGGGATGTTGGATCATGTTGTCATTGTTGCCAATGGTTTGTCATTGATGCCAATGGTTTGATTACTTGGGAGATTGTTGGATCATATGTCATTGATGTAAATGGTTTGGTTTGATTGATGTCATTGGTTGATATCAAGTAATTGATTGATATGATTCCCTTGATGAGAAT
>ML802021.1:0-14143 GCA_009831015.1 Picea engelmannii
ACAGAGGCCATCAAAAATTGAAGATCTTCTTAGAGCATTATGGTTTTGCAACAACAAATAGTATTCTCCCCTTCCACTCCTGCAAGTAACTTCCAAATAAGAGATTTTTTTTGTGTAAATAGAATTGTTGTTTCAAATCTGAAACTCTTTAATCCTCAACAAGGGAACTATTATTTGATAAATGAATTGTTGGATTTAGTTAATAAAAATTCAAGCAAGTTATATAAAAGTGAATATTTTCTCTACAACAACTTAAATTTTATGATGAAAATTTTGTGAATTATATTAAGTTGATAAATAAAAATGAATAGTCCTCAATCACCTATGTTCAAATCCCATGAAGTGACGTTCACAACACAACACTAATATGAAAAAATTGTACATATAAAACCCACTACATAATTGTTAAAAAAAAAAAACTATAGATAGATAAACATAGCCCTCTTTACAACAGCAGGAAACTTATCCCGTTAACCCATTAAGCAGTGAGGGGCTGAAATGTTGTACAGATTCTATTTATATCACGTCAAATTGTTGTATTCCCTCAATTATTTTGGGTTATTGAGTTTGTTTTAAGTGTAGAATTTGCAACTACAGACAGAGAGAACATCGAGTTTACAATAAAGAGAATATTTGTGTATAAAATCGGAATAATGACATTAACGTACGTACGCGTAGTTGTTATATGTTATGTTAGAAAAACAAATCAGTCCTGTCAAACAGTTGGAGGAAATACATTGCTTATTCATTTCAAACAAATATATTGAATGATACTTCCAGTATTGTGAGACAAATAAATTAATTATACTTCAAGTATTGTAAGACAAACAAATCAAACTGTTAGCAAGACAAACAAATCAAACTGTTAGCATTAAACATTATGGAGTAAGCTAATCATTGACTTACTATTTGAGTATCAGTTCCATAAATATTTTTTATCAAACGGATAGAATGTCAATCATTAACTTGATTAGCTCACTACATAATACTTAATATTTCTCCAAACAAATAACCCAAACTTAAATTATATAACTGTATACCAAAATCACAGATCCATCGTTGGAATCTCCACTTTTGTGTTAAGTAAAACATGCCCATCTAAATCCTCTTAGCATGCACCTTTGGAGTTTTCCCCAATCATTTGTATGCCATATAAAAGCATAGTTTTGATGTAATTTCTAACTGAATACTAAGTAAAAAGGCAAAGGGTCAATCAGGCATGGGCTTCATCGAATCTGATCACGAAAATAATTATAAATTCCCTAGAGCTTAAATGAGGAAGAGTTTTCTGCACTGCATGATGTTAACATGAAAGTCTCCCAATAATTAGAATAAGCTTTGGATTGGGCATGATTTTGGATAAATCATGCGCACTTAAAGAAGGAGCATCGTGTGGATTAAAAGGACCTTAAAAAGCACTTCTTGGTCAGTTATAGGTCATTGAAAATTTGACATCCAAATTTTATTTTGTTCATTGGGGATTTTGAACCAGCTAAGTTACATGCCAATGGTTTTCAAGTTAGGATAGAAATTGTTTATCACAATACCATTTTGCACAATACCTTCAATATTAAAAGTTAGTGTGAAGAATTGGATATTATCTTTTATATATATATAAAAGAGAACAAAAAAGGGTTAATTGAGTAAACAATAAGAGGACTATGATACTACAAGAAGGGAAGATGAAAGAGTATTGTTGGGTGTTTTGATCTTATAATTGTCCTTTAAAAAATTCTACTCTTTATTGCCTATGCTTCCTTTCAATCTTTCAATCAATCTTTAACTTATGTGTGTACTAAGTACAAGTTGTCATATAGTTGGAAGAGAGCATATACAAGAAAAATGCTTTTTTTATTGTTTCTTTCTCTTCATCATTATTCTTACTCAACCATTCTTGGGAAAAAGAGAGAGGCATGTACTCCCTAAATAGTTTTTAGCTCCCATGTTATGAGATGATTTTCATTGTCTCTTTCTCTTCATCATTATTCTTACTCAACCGTTCTTGGGCAAAAGAGAGAGGCATGTACTCCCTAAATAGTTTTCCACTCCCATGTTGTGAGGATGTTTTCATATGGTAATATATGGATGCAAATGGAAATATATTCCCATGTACTTGTGATTGTAAGATCCCATAGAAGTTGAAATGTAAGGGAAACTGAAATTTTAAGTGAGAAATCATTGCCAAAATGCTTACTATAGTTGAAGCCATTAGAGAAAATTTGAGGTCCAAATGGGCCTCCTATTTTCGATTTATCTCTTTATAGGTTACTCAAATTTCAAGAGTGGATACATGCATGTAGAATTAAAAATTTGAGGTCTAAAATGGGCCTCATATTTTTTATTTATCTCCTTGTAAGTTTACTCAAATTTCAAGAGTGGATACTCATTGGAAGCAGAATTCAATTTCATATCGAACGAGTACCTACTCTACATACTTTTGATGGACCTACAGTGAGATAAATTGGAAATAAATGAAAAAAAAATGCATCCACTATGCATACTTTTGATAGAGCCACAATGAGATAAACTGGAAAATGCAAGCAAAAAACATGTCCCCCCCCCCAAAAAACACACTGTGTTTCATGTATTTTCAGTTTATCTCAGTGTGGGTCTATCAAAAGTATGCAGAATGGGTACTCGTTGGATGCAAAATTTAATTTTTCATCCAATGAGTGCATACACTTCAAATTTGAGTAAACCTATAAGGAGAGAATTGAAAAATACAATTAAAAAATAGTTTTCTTCCTTTCCCTCCAAAAAAATTTACCCTTATGGTGGACATCATCATCTTGAATCCTATTGATTCTTTTAAAGATGATTTTGATAGTCCATTTTTTTTAGACCCATTTTTTACCTTAAAATTTCCATAATGACATCTTTAAAGATGTAACCTTGTTATTACTAATCATTGACTTTTTTAAGGCCAAGTGTTTTCTCTTCCAAGTTATTCCTAGAAGACAACCAATAATTGGACTCTTTCTACATGCACCGAAAAACATTAGAATGGAATAATATCATTAAGGGACTCTTGTGTAGAGAAAGGAAAAATCTTCTTTGTGTTGGATGATTGTAACTTAAAAGAGTGTCATGTATGTTTGATGATTGGATGTGGGTTTGGAGTGCTTATATTGAGAAGATTGGCTATGCATGAGAGTAGTTGGGATGAGTGAGATTAGAGCCTTATTGGAGCTTCCTTCATCTTGGTGATATCATGGTCTAGTAAACAGGTGAATCCCTTGTTAATTCTTATGGTTAAGTAGTAAATCACTTCTTAACCACCAATTTAATGGATTTCAGTCATGTACAAATGAATATTTATAATTATATATTTGTAGGGTGTTTATGTTTTGCTATTTCCTTGATTTGGGTAATGAAAGAATTAGATTTATGCAATGCTATTTCTACTACCATTTTATATTGCATATAAATTATATACTATGTTGTTAAAGGTTTAATTCAATCTTGTAAATAGTTAATGAAATAAAGAAATCTCATTGATAGTGCATTGATAGTGCTTGATGGCAGAGAAAGACACCTAGGACACTAAAAAAGGGACATAAAATGATGTAAAAACTATTTGGAAAGGATGCAAAAAAGGGACACGGTAAATAGTTAATGAAATAAAGAAAACTCATTGATAGTGCTTGATGGCAGAGAAAGACACCCAAGACACTAAAAAGGGGACATAAAATGATGTTAAAACTATTTGTAAAGGACGCAAAAAAGGGACAACGGTAAAAAGGTCACGCATCATACATACCATAAACATGACATGTGGGAGGAAAAAGAGGGTCACTAGAGCTATAGATATTATAGTAGTGGTTGCATATTTAATGTTAAGTTTTTAATATATCCTTAGTCAATATATATGCTTTATTAAGATAGTGGAGTCTAGATCATAATTGAATCCCTATGGCATCAATAAACTTTACTTATTTCAAGTGATTACTGAGTTTATATTTCCAAATACATAAATTTTCATTAAATATAGAGATAATTATTTCAAGTGATTATTGAGTTTATATTCTCAAATACATAGATTCTCATTAAATATAGTTAATTATTTGATTATTGAGTTTATATTCTCAAATACATAGATTCTCATTAAATATAGAGTTAATTATTTCAAGTGATTATTGAGTTTATATTTCCAAATACATAGCTTCTCATTAAATATAGAGTTAATTATTCCAAGTGATTATTGAGTTTATATTCTCAAATACATAGATTCTTATTAAATATAGAGTTAGTTTGAAAGCATCAAATCAACTAATCCAACTCTTCTTTAATTGCTTTATTTTTCTTCCTCTTAATAGAAACAAAAATAAGTTACATTTCATCTATAGTGGCGTCTTTTCCAAGTGAGCACTCCTCCTTTCCTTGTTGTGGCATGCCTTGGGCGCGCCGACCTCACCAGGCACCCACATGCTTCCTTGCCGACTCATGCCTTGGTTGCACCGACCTCACCGAGCGCGCACTCCATGTCTCGCCAACCTATGCATTTGGGCGTGAGTGCCCACTCGACGAGTCTAATCAAATTGTCACGACACATGCTTTCCTAACTCCTTAGTGTATCTCACTTTGGGTTTGGCATGGTTTTTTCCCGTAAGGCACCTTGCATCACGTGCATTCGTCTTGTCGGGCTTACGTGTTTTGCAAGTGAGGGAGGCAAGTCTCCTCGGTAGACATGTTCCCATCCTTCTCCCAAGGCACTCCTACTTTCTCCCTATATAACCAAGTCATCACTGCATGTCTTGTTTGGGTGTGACCTCATCCATCTCGATAACTCGGTAACCCCAAATTTCGTAACTCACCATCTATGATGCATTCTACCGGTTGTGTGGAGGTGTCACGCACACCCATTGAGCCAGGGGACTTACAACCTCCCACACCCAAAGTCATTGTCTCCCTCGGAAACATCCACACAAATATGACATCTCCAAGTCTTTGCCCGAACTCATCCCTCCATCACCACGGCTTCTAGAAACCCCAAGTTTCCTTGTGAAGTGGAAACTTCAAAGTCTCACAACACCTGTAATCATCTGCAACACTTGTGCCACCATTCACACTATCGTCCACCCAAATTTGTGATATGACCAATCTGTCTGCCACCATGGAAGGATGTCTCCTCCCTAACATTATCTGCAATGCATAGGATGTCATTGTCCTACTGCAACGATTGTACTTTTTCATGCCACTTTCGCAACCAATGTTGCAACCCTAGACAGAACATGAAAAATGTCTAAGTGTTGGACTGCTGTTTCAAATTTTTGTGCCCATAATCCATCTAAACTCTGTCACGTCTCCACATATGGTTAACCCCCTTGTTTTGAAAATGTTGGGTAGCTAATCCAATTTTGCGTCCAACTCGTGAGTATGTCGTCACACAACTAAACATAATCATTTCTTCCCAAGTGTTCGTCACTCCATCCAACCCAAAAACTCCAAGGCAAGATCACACTTTCCTCCCTACTACTATTATTGTCCAACTTCATCAAGAAGCCCCCCCACATCAACCAAGTATTGCATTAATGAATCATTGTACACTTGGAGTCTGACCCCTTTTCCATACCATTGTGCACTAACTTGTCTTAGTGTTGAACTGGTTGGGCATCTGGTTCAACTGACTTATTCACCCATATGAAGGCACACCTCCATGTCAAAAGCCGGTCTCCTCCACCCACAACTCAACTCATCAACACAATGTCTCACCAAGGAAACTCCCTTGCCTCGCCACGTTGTGATGTCACTTCAAAACAATGTCTTCTTATGACTTCCTAACTTCATTGTTTACTCTATTTCAAAATCTATTGTCACTTCCTCCCATTGTGGCACCCATCCATCCTGCATCCAAGTTATGTGAAAATTCAAAGAAATCATCGCATGTCTACCATCCGTGCGACCAACAAAATATTCTCTCTTCACCCATCCCACAAACTATAGGATCCTTAGACTGCCTCATCACTGCTACAATCGTTCCCTCCATGGAACCATGGTTCATTGATTGAAAAGTCTTCCCAAGTCAAGTGTGAGCCTAGCTTAATCGTTCAATCTCTAATCCTCTTCATCACCTATCAATGAAATGTTCTAAGTGCACTAGTCTCGCATGTCAAACATTTGTCACCACACTACTACTCCAAACTTCATACTGCAATCCAACCTACCAATGTGATCCTATGATATATGTAAGTCACGGACTACCTCCACAGGTATCTCAATGTACTATCCAAAGTAATCCAAGGAAAACAATTCACCATTGCTCCCATTTGTCTATTGGAATTAACCAACTTACTTCTGCCCAAGTCATTTCATCCTTTGTATTTTTGTTGCGATGATGAAGTCATCACATGACGACATAATAAACTTGCCAAGGCGCTTGTGCTCCAAGGAACTTCATCCATCTCCTCTCAAACAAGGCACATGTTTCATTGTCTTCTTCATCGCAACTATCCCTCCAACATGCCTCATAAAAGAGCTAAGAAGCATTCCAACTCATCTCCATGTCTACAACCAAGTTTTCCCAAGTCCACCTCTAAGCTTGACTGAGAAAAACTCTATCTTAGTCACTTTCTCCATGCAACCAACCAAAGTCATTTTCACTGCCATGTTATCTCCGCACCCTGACTACTTTTACATCAAGGCACCAAGCGCACATTGCCCAACTCCTAAGTCATGCTGCTACTAATTGACTTGCAGTTGACCTCACCCACCCAAAAACCCAACGTGACTCAATTGTTGTTCTCAATGATGCACAACACGGATATGTCAAGATGAAAACATGCACAGGTAACTACCTTGCAATCTAAACTATGCTTTGATACCAATTGGCATGCCCCAATAACCTGCTCGGGAATCCAACATGACTTGGTGCACACAAGTCACCCGACACCTAAGGGTCATGCAGCAGTAGGACATTTCTATCTCCACAGTTGAACCAAGTTGAGAGTACTTTGTTAAGACTACGCCTCTTTCATTCAAGGTCTACCCATATCTACGCATTGAGATACTTGAGTTAAGCCTCTCGCTCAACTCTCGAGAGACAAAGTGCCCACCCAACCAAACACTTCATTACACTTGCATTCTTTACATCATATATATAATTAACAATTCTATACTTGGCCAATAACACAGACAAGAACATCATACACATGAGAAAGAGACAAGTATGGTTGCCTAAAACTCGTACAAATACTTCATATTATACAAGATGTTTACAACATACACATGATCGTGCAACTTGTATAGCAAAACAGAAATGGTTCACAAGAAGAGTAAGGCTCAACAAAGATATACAATAAACTACACCATCACATACACATGTTGGCAATACAAGTCAGTCTTGTGGCTGGGCACCCCCTTCATCGCATCTCACCCTATCAATCCAACCGAACATGTCACCAAGACTTCTCATATGAATATTTGGACAACTTGCTTGCCTTCACCAAAACTCCCTTGCTCTTGCTTCCCGCCTTAGATCTGAACCACTTTGCCTCTCAGATATATATGCATCCGATCTGTCGCGTCCCTTCGTGCCAAGGGGGCGCATCGTTTTTTCTAGCCAAGCCAACCCTCTATACGGTGGCGTCTCTTCCAAGCGAGCGCTTCTCCTTTCCTTGCCATCTCGTGCCTGGCGCATCGATCGCACCGGGCACCCACACGCTGCCTTGTTGACTTGTGCCTTGGGTGCACCGACCTCACCGGGCACCCACACGCTGCCTTGTTGACTTGTGCCTTGGGTGCACCGACCTCACCAAGCACGGACTGCATGTCTCGCCAACCCTTGACTTTGGGTGCTAGTGTCTGCTAAATGAGTCTTCCCGGGGCTACATCTTGGGAGGGTGGCACAACCTCCTTAGTCAAGGATTACTTCGACAACGTTTTATTGATTGATGCAATTAAGTTTTAACAATAACTAAATTGAGTCTTTTGGGTGGTAGTGGATTTGTTAGAGTATGATTTCTTACATATAACTAGGAATAATGATCTTCATAATCATTATTAGCATGGAAAGTAATAGCATCATGGGGATCTTAAGGTGTCCAGCTAACTTGTGATTGTATTGGGTCATTGTTAACCACCAAATGGAGTATTTAATTTTGTGGTTTAGAATTTGAAATCTAAAATGACTATTAGATATGTTGATATTCCTTATGTGTTTCTTGAACATCCTGTGGTCCATCTTGAAGAGAAGAATCTCCTTAAGGCCTTTAACTTTGAGATAAACCTTCTTTTAAGGACATGGATTGATGAATAATCACTCAAGTTCATGGAAAATGAGACTATCCATGGGCTTGGAAATGTGCTCAATGAATGACCTAAACTTCATGCAGATTGAGAAACTCTATGCACACAAGACAATTAAGCTAGGCACTCTTCTTAGTAGAAATGATCTCAACCAGATGAAAGAAAACAATTAAGGCTTTTTACAAATCCGAGGGTCACAAGAACAAATTTCCTTGCATGTAGAATCTTTGAGAAACAATAATAAATAAAATCATTTAATCAAGTTTTAGGTTCTCTCACTGCTAACCATGAGGCTCCAACAACACTTTCATTGAGATCCATATTATGGCCTTAGGAAGAACGAGACTCAAGAAGTACCTCAATATAGTGTGTGTTAATATAATTTCATATTAAAAAATATATATATGAATATTTCTTTCATGATATTAGATATCATTACTTCATGGTACACTTTGGAGACAAACTTACTTCATATCGTAAAAATGTTACTATTCTTTTTTACCATCCCTGGAATTACTAAGACTATAAAAGCAAAATTAACGTGAGAAATTTCAGAACTCTAAGATGGGTTTGTGAAGCTATCCCAATAATGGCCAACATAAGCCAATAAATAAAAAAACACACATAGTAAATGTCATGAATGAAAATAATAATAAGAGGACGAAAGTACTATTAAGTTAGATCTAATTAAAGGTGTAGCGTAAACATTCTACATTTTTTATTCTTTCCGACAATTATCATTGGAATTCGGCAACACAATTGTTGGTGAAATCACAATTTTACATCGCTTAAATCACGTTTTTGAATGCATAAATCGATTTAGCACCCTCAAAAACCCCTAAAACATACACAATATGTAATCTCAACTACTAAAATTTGTGATTCCAACTATCCAACCAAAATTTGAGAAAAACTAGTTGAAAAAATATACTAAAAAAAGATAAAAACTTAGAACATTTACACTATTTTCTAATTAAATAGTCATTTTAACAAGTATCACTAAATATAAAACATGGAAAAACAAAGTGAAATAATTTAATTACATATACACATGTGTTTGTATCATATGTTCATCAAGAGTGTGGGACATCACCAATTGTTTACTATGTATCTTAGTTTTGTTTCATGTTTCTTTCTTAAGGTAATCAAAATAAGGCTTCCAATTTAAGTAAACATGCTAATTTGACGATGAGTTTTTTTATTGATATATCAAATAAGACTTCCAAATTTATTAAATATGTTAATTTTAATGATCAGATATCAAGTTTAACATGATGTACTATTAAATTATTTTCCCGACACATATCATTTACATAGGAGGATTGGGTAATCACTTAGACATATATAATCAACAAGGTTGCATGGTAGTGTAACCAAGTTATCTATTCCAAGTATGATCCAGGTGGATATCGGTAGCCACCCACCTTTTCCAATTGGATCAAAACAGTTCTCTGACAATTTTAGCAATTTACTATTTTTAGCAGTTTTAACTTCCGCGGCCATTTTGGGGGCTTAAAAGAAGTTTTTCTGGATCAAGTTTCTCAATGATAGCCAAGGGCATGATTGAGCCCCCAAAATGAATATCCTCGACAATACCTTTCAAACGGGTTATCATACGCCTAAAACGGAGATCGTATGCAAATGTTACGACTCCGGGAAGTTGATGTACTAACTTATCCAGACGGGACCCACATGACTTTTGGCACTTCATCTCCTAGGGTTAGGTTTTTGGATGTCTAGGGTTTTTGGCATTCCTGTTTTATTGTAAAAAGGCCTTTAGAGCCTCATTGTAATGATCTTCTAGCGAATGAGCACAACCATCACATCTCTTCTCAGAGATAAGCCACCACCATTCCAGCAAGCTTGTTTTCGCTGCATTTTACAGTTTCAACTTATTTCCTTATTGAATAGAAAACCAGTTTTATTGTATCTCTGTTACTTTTTGTTAAGCACATGTTAATAATATGTAGTCATTTCATTCTACTCATAAAATTTGGATCAGTGGTATCATAACGATCTGCTCCTTGTCGTCTTAATGCATGTCCCCAACGAGGTTGGAGTACAAAGAGTTGGGTCTCGAGCTTGTTTCTCTTGAGGACAAAATATCTCGCATGCCCAAGAGACCTCTCATGGAAGGAGAAAATAAAGATGACGGGACATGAGATCCTTTCAAACTCTTGATTAAGGAAGTCCTCACGCAACAAAGGAATGAGATGATGGATAGTTTTGCACAAATCCTTCGACGGTTACCAACAGGCGACGCATCTTCTTTGAGCGGAGGCGCTGCCCCCTTCAAGGTACAAATAAACTTCGATATTCCTATATTTGAAGGTCAGATAGACACAGATGCTGTAGAAAAGTGGTTGAACCTACTAGAAGGGTATTGTTCTATCCATAACTTTTCGAATAGAGAAAATATTACTTTTGTGCTCCTCAAAACCATTCCCCATGTCAAAGATTGGTGGGAAACGTTCTGTGAGAAAAAGGAAACAACATAACCCTCATTATTTACAGTCACAACCACCTGGGAATCCTTCAGGGATGCTATTAAGGAACAATACTAACCCATTGGAACTTATGACGACTTGTATATCAAATGGGCCACACTACAACAAGAAAGAGATCAAGTAGTGCTAGATTTCACAAATATCTTCCATACCTTGTGCACCAAGTTGGATATCAAAGATTCAGAGCGACATATGGTGCTCAAGTATCGCGGTTCTTTGCATAGATACATCCAGACCGAAATGGAATTTCTAGACATCTCGTCCTTGGGCGCGACCTATCGATATGTCATCAAAATCGAGTAGAAGCTCAAATAAAAGACGCAACAATTTGGGACTGGGAACCCCTCACAACAAAAGCTAGGAAAGGGCAGCCCCAACCCACAGAACAAAGGACAGAGAAAATATGGATAGTATCAGGAAAACCAGTCCAAGCCGCAAGCAAAGAAGGACACAGGAAAGACAAAGAAAGATACTGGGAAGTGGTGTGGCTTCCATAAGATCTCTTGGCATAACACTGCTGACTGCCGCTCAAAGAAGTTGCTAGTGGCCGAAGTGAAAGCCTCTCAATCAAGTGCAGGTTCTGACTCTAAGCCAGAACCAGAAAGGGAAAGATGGATCATTGATGTGAAACCCAGTGCCACTGTTGCTACCACCAAGCTCCATCCTGGTGAACCAGATGAGCCATAAGAAGGAGAACACCTCTTCCATTCACAGATGTGGGTAAAAGGCACCCTGCTGCACTTCATCATTGATAGAGGTAGCCAGAAGAACCTCATCCCAATAGAGGTCATCAAGCAGTTGGCCTTGCTGACAACACCACACCCAGAACCCTACACCATTGTATGGCTCTGCCAAGGAAGCGATCTTTGTGTCAACCAATAGTGCCGACTGTCGTACGACATCAAGCCCTTCAAAGACGAGGTATTGTCTGATGTTGCTCCTCTCGAAGTTTGTGATGTTCTTTTGGGCCAAACTTATTTATGGAAATGTCATGCTATATATGAGTCTAGGCCTTGTAGTGTTATTATTACTTTGAATAGGAAATTGTACAGGATACCCGAGGTAGTCCCACCTAGTGTTATTTCCTTGATCTGCGCTAAGTAATGCAAGAAGGTCATCTCTCAGTGTTAGGTAGCTAGAGAGGTAGTGGGGGGGCCCGGAGAGCCCATAGTTATAATAGTGGAGGCCATTCAATGTAGGGTGGACTAGGTCCACTATATTATTAAATAAGGCTCACTATGATAGTTAGACATAATAAATTGGTAGTTAGATATAATAAATGTAAGAGGACTTCTTAGAAGGTTCTACTTCTAGAAGATTCCTCCTCTAGAATGTTCTTAGGTGATGGTAGAACTATATAAAGGGGTTCAAGAAATGTAATGGGATATGAAGAGAATTATTGTATTTGGAGCGGTATCTCAATAGGAGGATGCCCCCTCAAAGAGGAAAGTGAACAGGAGAGGATCCCTTCCATAATAGGATCCATTGTATGGTGTTGCCCTACCTCAAGGGTTTGATATAATGAAGTTTCTTCTATCTTTCTATGTGGATCTATTGTGTATTCAATATTTGTGGTAATTACATTTGCAGATCTATTCAATTTCTTAACAAGTGGTATCAAAGCACTTTCCTTGGCAGACATTGTGGGCAAATATTTTTTATTTTTGCATATTTTTTTTTTTAGAGAAGAAAAAAGAGGGCCGCGACATTACATAAATTTTTGGTATATTTCTGTGCAAAATTTGTAGAAACAGGTTGTAGATCTGAGTTCCTCTCATAAAAACACCCAAGTGAAAAAAAAAATAATCATTTGAAACGGAGTTCGGGAAGTCAAGATATTGAAGTTTTAAAATCTGCAATTTTTCAGGGTTTTTTCCGTGGACGGTGATGCGATTTTTTTATTTCTGTAGTAGTTGGAGGCCGAATTTGCCCAAACAAATTACAGATCTGATTTCCTCTCACAATTTTACCCAATTTCAAAAAAAAAATAGCCGAAATGGAGTCTGGGAAGTGAATTTATGAGCATTTTAAATTCAACAGTTTTTTAGGGTTTTTCTAAGAAAAACCACGATTTCCTGTCGTAACTTATTGGTCTATTTTTTGGGTTTTTTCGTGACGGCGACATGAATGCATATTTCATAGGGTCCTCATATGGTTATTTCTTCTCAAACCCTCAAAGAAATTCTACATATTACTGAAACATTCAAAGCGCAATGGTGTGGCACATTGCATGACAGATTCCATGACCTTGCAGATGGCCTCAACGATAGTTTCCGTAGTATTCAAGATTCATTAGATAGCATGCAGGAGAGATTTCTTATGGTGGACATCATGAATGAATATCATCAAGAAGTGTATTCTTGGTATGCTTTGGAGGACGATTGTTATTATTAGTATATGGATAGTTGTCATTTCTGGGATGACAACCACTTCCATCTTCTATTTGATGACTCTCCCTCACCTCATATAGAGAACATTATGGAGAGAAGTCCAGCGTCTTCTATGCACACTATTTTTCAGTATTCTTCAGTACTAGTATGTTATTCACATGATTTTGGGGATATGGAGGTATCTACATATTTGGATCCCCATGATCAATGTAGATCTTTGGAGTATCATTTTCAGTTGGTTCTTGAGTTCAGATATATTTCATGTGGAGTTCACATGAACACTTGGGCATGGGACCCCAATTCACAATCGATGTTGGACTACTTCAGCATGATGGTTTTCATTTCTCCATGGGACCCTAGTTCTCTAGTCTACTTCAGCACTATGGTCCACACTTATCCATGGGACCCTGGTATATGGTTGTACATCAAGCGTTGAGGACAACGCTTTCATAAGGGGGATGTAATGTTAGGTAGCTAGAGAGGTAGTGGGGGGCCCCGGAGGGCCCATAGTTATAATAGTGGAGGCCATTCAATGTAAGGTGGACTAGGTCCACTATATTATTAAACAAGGCTCACTATGGTAGTTAGATATAATAAATGGTTAGTTAGATATAATAAATGTAAGAGGACTTCTTAGAAGGTTCTACTTCTAGAAAATTCCTCCTCTAGAATGTTCTTAGGTGATGGTAGAACTATATAAAGGGGTTCAAGAAATATAATGGGATATGAAGAGAATTATTGTATTTGGAGTGGTAGCTCAATAGGAGGATGCCCCCTCGAAGAGGCAAGTGAATAGGAGAGGATCCCTTCCATAATAGGATCCATTGTATGTTGTTTCCCTACCTCAAGGGTGTTGGGGCTCAGAAATGTCGTATTTTCATCCACCTTTCCCTTCACTATTCCTTACATTTCATTGCCCTATTAAACCTTCGTCATATCATTTTCATAAATACATTTGGGTTTCACATCATTATTTTCCACTTTATTCATTTTAGTATTAAA
>ML802021.1:22831-39171 GCA_009831015.1 Picea engelmannii
CCCCTCTCATCTCCTTACCCTCTCCCTACTTAAACTTTTTTTAAAAAGTAATATAGCTCGTGGTTGGGTGGACACCAGTCATCCCTCCCTCCCTTACTCACCTCACTCCCCAACCCGCCAACTTGTCCCCACAGCCTGCAAACGACCCCCTCAAATTTTTCTACCCACAATTTTCCCTTCACCTACCCTCTCACACATCCTCCCATAGTTAACTTGTTTTCTCAAGTTTCATTACATTACATTCTGAGCCAATAAGATCCTTCCACATGGAAAGACACAATTTGTGACACATGGCAGCATACTATTGGCTATATTTGGTATATAATCAGTTTTTGACACATGGAATATGATTCTACATTGACTTAGTGATGACTTAGTGCTAACTGGGCATGAGGTGGATGATGACTGGGTTTCAAAAATTATTATTTTATTCAACAATTTTCCAGGGGCCAAATCTTCCAAGCTCCATAATTTCTTCTCTTCCTTGTTTTTTTCCAAGTGTATGAAACACTTAGTATTATATACCATTAATATTTGTAATATCCCATGCATGTGGGATAACCTCTATAAATAGAAATTCAAATTTTCATGAAGAAAAACAAATTCAATCCAAGGGCTAAGATTTGCCCATGAATCTTGATCGATTGTGGCTCAGTGTTGATCTTGTGGAGGCATAACTTGAGATCCGGGTGTCGGAATCGCGGAACATTTATACCGTTGGAAAGGTATTTCGGCATAGGTGATGATGGTATAGGTTGAAAAGGTTAAGGGTGATAAATTTTCCCTGGAAATTAAATATCAATTAGTTGTATTTTTAATGGGTCTGCGTGACAACTCAACTTCATGAGATCATATCTTGAGATCTGGGTGATGGATTTGGCCAAATTTTATATAGTTGGACAGATAAGACAATGACTATCATATCAGAGGTGGTTTCAATAGTGGAAAAGATCCACATCCTTACCATAAAATTAAAACACAGTCATCTCTTAAAGGATGCAACAAATTAAAAAGATTTAAATAAAAGTTTATTTAAAAAAAAATTACTTAAAGATTTTTGGGGCCCACTTTAAAGCACGAATATCAATGAATTAAATTAATTAATGAGATTCCTATGTTATGTTAATTAAAGTGATTTTCTGAAAAATAAAAAGGAATTTAAACAGAAAAATAAAAAAACCTAACTACTAGTTAGAAGATCATTTCTTTAAAAAGGGAAAAGAGAGACTTCATGAGTTCTAGAATTCATTGTTGAGAAGGAATTCAAAGGAGAAATAGAGAAACATGCCAGCCATCATTATGTAATTAATATTTTGATCAGCAAGAAAAGAGTTTCATTCTTTTCCATTCTTTTCTTCTTCTACACTGGTTTCTCAAAGCTTTGTGTTTGTATTCTTGAAACAATCATGGGGTTGGTTTCTCAAGTGTTTTTATTGTAATATTCCAAGACTTTTCATATATTATCATGGATCATTTTCAGCCATATATGTGTTGGATCATGTTGTCATTGATGCCAATGGTTTGTTTGATTGATGTCATTGATTGATGTCAAGTGATTGATTGATGTCAAAAGATTGATTGATTGATGATGGATGTAATGTAATATGTATTGTCCTTGATAAGAATGCATAGATGAAGATGGATCAATGAGTTGTCATCGATACATGATGAAGATGGATCAATGTGATGCATTGTTGAAAAAATGTATAGATGAATCATTATAGTCTTATCATGGTTGATACGGTGCATAAATGGATGAACTCCAAAGTGGTCCCCTTATGGTGAAAGCCCTCATGGGAAGATGCTTTGCGGATTGAGTTATCCTAAAATAATGGTTGGAGGACCCATGCTTGTATATGGAATAATGAGATGAATATCAATTTATTTTTTGGTGAAACTATTCTAGTTAGATAGCTCTTGTCATGCCATTTCTGGTGGTATGTGGAGTGTCACATAACTCCTCATGGTTTGAGAGTTATGGCCTTACGAAGTTGAAGGACCCTCACATGTTGGCTTGAAGCCCACAAGGTCAAAGAAGTCAAAGTGCTTGAAAAGAAGAAATCATTATTCAAATAATAAAGTAAAGTGACAAAGTCAAGGTGGATTATTTAAATAATAAATAGAAGTGACAAAATCAAGAAGGAATATTTAAATGATAAAGTATTGGAGAACTTTCTATTTATGGAAAGTGGTTAACCCTAAAATAAGGAAATTAGGTTAAGTGACCTAGAAATGGGCTGAGTGGCCTAGAGGATGGAAGTATAAATAAGATAACAATGGTCTCGTGCAAAACATTCTTTTTTAGGATGCAATGGAGATCTTCTTATGAGAATATCTTTTGGAGTATTATTGGAGAGATTCTTGTGAGAGTATCTTTGGTGTGGATCTCTTGAGCATGATTGAAGATCTATTCTGAGAACGAGAGCATAAGAAGGATCACATGGACGCATCAAAGTTTGAACAATATCAGATATCTTGATAACAAATGTCTAGGAGCTTCAGAAGCCCTAGCTTCTGAGCTGTACATGGGTTGTAATGGGCCAAGGCGTGTACATACGCGGCTTGTATGAGGACAGGGCACATACAGTGGATAAAATCATGGAGATGTGTGTTTGAGCTGATGACTGGCAGTTGAAGATTGAAACAGGTTCTAGATCTACATTCTATGGGCTTAGATCTCTCACTGAGACACTGGTATGGTTTCATTATTGTCTTGATGGATATTATTGCTTGAATGCTTAGGGAATTCTTGGTATGGTTTCTATGATGTGGTTTATATTAGTTGATGGAGTGAGAAGCACTCTTATGATTCAGTACTGATTTGATGGCTATAGTATGTTGATTATTTATGCATAATTGAGTAGCATTCATATTGATTGGTTGTGGAGATTGAGTAAGCCATTGGAGAGCTTGGATGTGTTGTGACTAGCTGGTGGTCAGTTTGGACAGTGAGAAACAAAAGAGAATGATAAATTGGTTGTAGAGGATCTAAGTTGATCTTGAAGGATAAAACCTAAATAACTCAGAAGGTATATGCATGTTGTTGTATACACTAGCCTCATACATATGCAGTCTTTAGTGATCCAGGGAACGTACACACGCAAGCTGCACTATTGACAGGTAACATGCCTGTTGTAGATTGATATCTATTGAGGATTGTTGCCTCATCTCAGTTTGTGCTGAGTGTGTAAGTTGAGTCTTACATTATAGAGTTGGTGCTCTTGTAGAGTTGTACTCTATCCAGTTGTTGCTGAAAAACCCCAAGGATTGTAGTCCGTAATAAAAGAAAATTGTACATACATATTGTGTTCTTTGTGTTACTTGTGGTGATGACTTGTTGATGATATATTGCTAATATGTGTTCACATATAACTGGTTATAAATGAAAACAATGAGTAATGAGTAAAATTTTGAATTCTAACTAATGAGTTTTATGAAAGAGGGAAGTTTTGGGAAAAAGAGCCCCACACTCATTCACCCCCCCCCCGCCTCTAAGTGTGGTAGGTGTGTCCAACAATATGTGACTGTCAAATGGATTCCGTATATTGTTAGATATGTTTTATGAGAAAGACTCCATAGAGAATTACTTTTGTGTTGATCTTGACTGTATATTGTAACTTTGAGTTTTAAGTATGAGATATTTGAGGTTGTCCTATCAATTTCCCTTTCATTTTAACTGCAATACTCTTTTAAAATTATTTGAGATGATCAGAAATATTCTCTCTTTTCTCTTGTGAGGATATATGACTGTATCTATAGAGGATTATATATACGAAATTGAGTATTTATATTTCTGATATTGAAGCTCCTCTTCAATCTTTTATTTGTAAATAACTTCTTACTGCACATAAAGATCATATTGGGTTATTGAAGAACCATTTTCATATATATCCAAGCAATACAAATTTGGATTTTGTATCCTAACACTCTCCCTAATCCAAGATATTCAAAGATATATATTTTATCCAAAGAGGAGAACCACCTCTCTAAAAACGAAGGGGGACTAATGTCCTCATGAGGTTGTTGTTCTAGTCTTGATAGATTCGAGCATCAACATTTTTGGTGACCATATTGGGAAAGCGATTTATTTTCAAGATGTTTTAGGCCTTGTTTTAGATTTGATTGAGTAACCAAAGTCTCAATGGTTCAATATTTTAAATGAAAGATTCAAGAAAATAGTTACTTGTTCTAGATGCAACATAAAAATGCACCAATATCTTTTTCGGACAAGTAAAATATCAAAATTTGCAAAGAACCAAGAACTATAAAAAAACAAGAAGGGCCATTTCCCTGGCGAATCTATTGAAAAGATTTCAAACTTTTCAGTAAAATCATCATGGTGACTTCACCAAAGAATCGTGTCCATATCACAATACTTATTTATCTTCTCCAAAAAGCCCGCCAATGGCTTTACAATATGCAACAAAGAGAAGAAGTACCAAAAGAAGAAAGTGACTACATATAGGTCCTTTAAATCTACTAGAATTTGTTTTTCAAATGCCCAATATTTCTATGGAAAAATTTTCTACATTCTTTGGGAATACTTTGGAGAATGCAAAGCAACATTTCTTTAGATTCCAATGTGCATGTGAAATTTTCAATATCACTAAAGATAATGTTACATGTAGATTGTTCTTGCAAACTCTACATGGGAATGCTGTTGAATGGTATAGTTCATTGCTTCCTAGAACCATTACCAGTTAGGATGTACTAGAAACTTTGTTTACTGAAGAGTTCATTCCATGTGTTGTTTCCCACCCACCCTCTCCCAAATGGACACAAAAGGATGAAATGAATGATTTTGAAGAATAATATCATGAAACACTGCAAGACTTTCCTAAATCAAATCTTGTTGTTGAGAATGAAGGAACGAATTCCAAATACCAAGAAAAAAATATCAGCCTCTCATATACTCCATATGAGGAAGAAATTAAAAAATCTCCACCAAATATGCAAGAATAATTTAGCCAAAATAAATAATAATTGGAGGAAGAAAACAATTTTGAGAACAAAGAAAATAGCCATTGCATAGAAGAAGAACATTTCCAAGACATCGCCAGTGAAACAAGAATCTTGAATGTGGAGAAAGAAGAAAAAGAGAATGTTTTCAAGAAATAATTTTTTCATTTGACTGAAGATAACAACACTCTTGGGTAGCCAAGAGTATATTATATTGAATATTGGTTCAAAAGTATTTCCAGCCCGCCAATGCAAACAAGTCTTCTACACACATTGCTCGATCCCATTGTGTTAAATTTTGGGCATGCTCTTGATTCCTTCGAAGCAGCCCCAATAATTTTCTTACTATTGGAGCCCATTTCACAATTCAATTGGATGCTCGAATGACTCCATTGGAAATCTACCTACACCTAAAAATGCCTCTTTCCTCCAAGTAGGATAGGGTAGGTAGATCTTCTTGTACATAGTTTATTTCATTAGTTCAAGTTTTGAACAATAAGGAAATCGCTTTATGAACAAAGGAATGAAAGATTATAGGAATTTATTGAAGATGACTCCATGGCCTGATGGAGAAGGAAGCAACTGAGATTATGGTGTTGTTAAAAACCCATAGGGGGTCATTGTCCCACAGTTGGAGCCAGTTGTTGACCAAAATTTGGTCACCTATATTTTATCGCTCTTGGATTCATAAGATCCTTGATATCAAAAGAAGACATTTTTTAGAAATTTTATAAGTTCATTCTTCAACCCTCATTCTCATATTCAACACACATTTTTTGGATCATAAATCTGAGTTCATATTCTCAAGATATCCAAGTTTAAAATTTAAGCAAAAAAGGGCACACCTCTTTCATACTTAGTCTCATTTTCAAACTCTTATCTTCTCCTCTCCTCTTTTATTTCATACTCAACAATTAGAATTTTCACTCAAAATATTTCTCTCCATACTTTACCTCACTCTTCTCCCATACGTTCCACTAGCCTCCACACTTAGACGTTTTCAGGACTCTTCCCTCCTCTCCTCATCGGGTTCACAGACTCATCTCCTTACTTCCCTCACCTTCCCACCCCCATAAACCCACCATGCTCCTAACTTTGCTTCCTACACTTTACCTTCCCACCTACATCACCCTATGTCACCCTTATCCCTCTGCCACCTACAAATTACCCCCTCCCCCTATTATCTCCTTACCCTCTCCCAACTTAAAGGTTTTTTTAAAATTAATATAGCTCATGAGTGGGCCAACACCAGTCATCCCTCACTCCCTTACTCACCTCACTCCCAAACCTTCCAACCCATCCCCGTATCCTAAAAACTACCCCCTCAACTTCCGCTACCCATAATTTTCCCTTCACATACCCTCTCGTACATCCTCCCATACTTAAATTGTTTTTTCAAGTTTCATTACATTACTTTCTGAACCAATAAGATCCTTCCACATAGAAACACACAATTTGTGACACATGGTGGCTTATTATTGGTTATATTTGGTATCTAATGAGTTTTTGACATGTGTTATATGACTCAGAAATGAATCAATGATGAATCAGTGCTAACTGGGCATGAGATGGAGGATGACTGGGTTCCAAAATTATTATTTTATTCAACAATTTTCCAAGGGCCGAATCATCCAAGCTCCATAATTTCTTATCTTCTTTGTTTCTTGCTAAGTGTATGAAACATTTAGTATTATATACCATGAATATTTATAATATCCCTTGCATGTGGGATAACCTTGATAAAGAAAAAGTCGAATTTGCATGAAGAAAAACAAATTCAATTTAAGGGTTGAGATTTGCCTATCAATCTTGATCGATGGTGGTTGAGTGTTGATCTTGCAGAGGCCATAACTTGAGCTCCGGGTGTTAGAATCATGAAATATTTATACCGTTGGAAAGGTATTTTGACGTAGAAGATGATGGGATAGGTTTGAAATATTGAAGGTGCCTACATGTTCCCTAGAAACTAAAATATCAGTCATATTCATTTTTAATGGGTCTACATGACAACTCAACTTCACGAGCTCGTATCTTAGGATCCGGGTGATGGATTTGGCCAAATTTTATATCCTTGGAAATATAAGAAAATTAAAATCATATAAGAAGTGGTTTAAAGGGTGGAAAATACCCACATCCTTACCAAAAAAAATAAAACACAATCATCTCCTAAAGGAGGGAGCAAATTAAAAAATATTCGAAATAAAATTAATGAGATTCAAATGTTATGTTAATTAAAGTGATTTTCTAAAAAATAAAAAGGAAAAAACCTAACTACTCAAGTAGTTAGAAGAGAATTTCTTTAAAAAGGGAAAAGAGAGATTTCATGAGTTCCAGAATCCATTTTTGAGAGGGAATTCAAAGGAGAAAGAGAGAAACATACCAGCCATCATTATGTAATCAATATTTTGATTAGAAAGAAAATATTTTCATTTTTCTCCATTCTTTTCTTCTTCTACACTATTTTCTCAAAGCTTTGTGTTTATATTCTTGAAACAATCATGGAGATGAGTTCTCAAGTGCTTTTCTTGTAATCTTACAAGACTTTTTATATATGATCATGGAGCATTTGCAGCCATATTTGTGACTATCAAATGGATTTTGTATATTGTTAGATATATTTTATGAGAAAGGATCCACAAAGATTTACTTTCAGGGTTGATATTGATTGTATCTTGTAACTTTGAGTTTTAAGTATGAGATATTTGAGGTTGACCTATGAATTTCCCTTTGAGATGATCATAAATATTCTCTCTTTTATCTTGTCAGGAGATATGAATGTATATATAGAGTATTATATATATGGTGTTGAGTATTTATATTTTTTGATATTGAATCTCCTCTTCAATCTTTTATTTGTAAAGAACTTCTTATTTCACATCAAGATCATAATGGGTTATTGAATAAACATTTTCATATATATCCAAGCAATATATATTTGGGGTTTTCTGCCTAGCACTCTCCCTAATCCAATATATTCAAAGATATATCTTTTAGCCAAAGAGGATAACCACCTCTCTAAAAATGAAGGGGTACTAATTGTTAGAATATAATGGATGTGCTCGTTTTACCATTCACAATATCTCTATTGTCACCCAACCATAGGCCGAAGCCACCCTCCGAGCACCTTAACCTTGACAGAGAATCACTCTGGAAGCAAACCCTAGGCTAGATAGCCAAACAAAGGGTAGTGCACCTTTCCCCAAGGATAGCGCACCAACAAGAGATGATCAAATAGTCCAAACCCTAACCAAGAGATAGTCCAAGACAACTGTGAACTTCTAGTTGCAGCAGCTGCAATGGAAACTCTCCTCCAAACCTATGCATAAAATTGGGCACTGCAGTGTGCACAAGTGTTGCTCTGCAATTCTAAGACTACCTGTCAGAATGAAGAGTGGCCTCTTGTATTTATAGTAATTCTGGCTAACTGCCTGGGCCGACTTCTCATTCTGGGTATCTGTCTGTTCAGTATATATTATTTCTTTTGGCCAACTTCTTCTCTTGGAGGCTAATAACCTAATACAAATTATCTTCTTGAGACGACAAGTCTTCTTGAGTTATTATCCAACTCATTAGGGTTTTTCTTGCTTCCCAGAGTATTCTATTCTTGTTAGGTTTACACATGGAGGTAAATACCTCCCAAATCTACCATAATATCAACACTCCCTCCTAGCTAGGGAGGTATTACATGTAATGGTATTGAGCACAAACAAACCATTCACCTAGTAGCATCAATATAGTTGTATAGACTGTCTCATGACTATGTCATGAGAACTATCAATGTCATCAGTTGCATCATCTCTCAGAACCATACTCTATCTGAGTATTCAGACATGATACTCACTCCACAGAGTGATACAAGGGCCATTCTTCTAATCTAGAAGAGTAAATGTTCTGAGCCATTCTCTGTCTGAGAAATCTATATTCATCATTCATCTAGTTGATAATTATTTTCAACACTGCTAATAGTCTTCAGGGAAATCAGAACAATATCATTCAATAGAACACAATTGTGTCTATCCATAGTAGTACACAACTACCATCCAGTGGTACACTACCACACCAAGTACCACATAGATACTTGATCAAACAGGGGAACACATCCACCACAGTAGTATACATCTACTGTCTAGAGACATATGGTCTTCATAACAATCATCTGATATCAACCTGCACAGAAACAATGTTATGATATAAAATGAATCATCTAGGCCATTCTTCCACTCACATGTGTGAGATATTGGAAGATCATCTTCCCTTGGAAGGTAAAACATCAACAATGGGCTATCTAGACTATTCTTCTAAAACAAGGAAGAATGATTGTTCTGATTTCTGATCCTGGACCATTCCTCACCCTAGGCCATTCCTCCAACATTAAACAAAGTGTAACCTGGAGAGAATGAATCTTCCATAAGGAATGCCTGTCCTTGATTGTTGAGCCTAGACCATTCCCCACCTTGGGACATTCCTCCGACACTAAAAAAATCGAAACCTGGAGAGAATGAATCCTCCCTAAGGAATGACTATCCCGGACTATTTCCCATGTTAACCATGAGAGGAAATGTTAGTCCTGCACCAACCTTCAAACTAGACCATTCGTCATGTTAACCACAATGAGAAATCATTGTCCAGCGAGGCAGACCAATCTTCTTGAATAACCCTCAAGAAGAGAGACTTCCCTAGATCACTCCCCATGTTAACCACAATGGGAAGTCAATGTCTATGGTACATCAACAATATGGACCATTTTTCGAACTGGAAAGAATCTTCTCATCCTAGACCATTTTTCGAACTGAAAAATGATTGTCCATCAATCAATAATACATCAGTGCTCCCTCCCAACTTGGGAGTCATCTCTTCCTTTTTCAACAAGGAAGTTGTCTCCACGAGCTCTAGCTTGAGTATGCAAACTCTTTCATCTTGAACAGAAGCTTTATCAAAATCTCTGCTTATCTTCTTCTCATCTATGGAGATATGTATTGGAGAACCACTTTCTCCTTTCTGGACTTCATCACGGATAATGTAATGCTTGATTTCAAATGTACTTCTCTATGGGACACTAGTCTTCTTTGAAGGCTTCATGTATCTCTGATCAATAAAGTATATCATTGTTTGGAAAATTGGATCATATCCATGTGGCACTTCTTATGTCATTATGAGATCTGATCTTCTGAGTAATCATCTTGATACAATATCTTTTTTATAGAAAAATATTCACCACGCTTCTACTGTGCACTGGAGGTTATCCACCGAGTTATCTTCTTCTATCTGCATACAAGGGTCTCTTTCTAGTATGCCTCAAAGTCTTGAGGTTTCTCTTCATATTCTCTTTCTTCAATTGCTCTGGAGAATAGTCTTTGTGTTCATATGATGTAGAACTTCAACCCATGGATATTGCGAATGATATAAAGACTCATGTAGAGGTATGTTTGGTTTACTGAAACAAGTAATTGTCGTAGTCTTCTCCCTCTATCTAGGAGAACCTCTAGTTTTGGATCTTGCAATGTTTGCATATATACATTGTTCTTCATCACAACTTTTAGTTCCTCTGCTTGATTTTTAGTGAGTTCATATCAGGCTGGTAATCTTGTGATTCTTAATGACTGGTTGTTCTGGTTTCTCTTTCTTTCTTGGAATCTTCATGTTCTTCCTAATGTTTTTCTTTATATCTTGGGTCCATGGAGTTTCTTATAGATTCCATGCCCTAAATATTTCATTTCTTTCTTTCATCATAGGATCACAGATGTGGATGGACAACCAGGGATACTTTGAGGCTTTTCTTCGAAGGAATCTTCTTCTGTGGTTGAACTGAACATGTACTATCTTTCATGGCTACTACCATGGATATATACTTCATCATCTTCAATGGATCATAGGATGAGCTCCCTCATAATCCTTTCTTCATGTATGAGTGCATATAATCGGCTCCCTCCATCTAACAAAGTCCACGCTTCCGTCTTATTGTCTTATGCAAAAACATCATAAGTCTTTCTCCAATTTTCTCTTGATTTCTGACTTCTTTCTGTTTTTGCTTCTTCTAAGTCTCTTCATGATCGATTCTGATTTTTTCTTATCTTGTAATAGCTTCCACATGATTTGTTTGATGTATTTCATCCTTTCATGTGTATTATCTAACTTGTATAATGATAGCAATCCTTATCTTGTTGTTCTTCCATAAGTATAGTTCTTCTTGGAACATATTATATTCTAAGAGATAGATATACAAGATATGTATAGAGACTATGCAAACAAGATATGTACAAGAAATAAGAAGAGTATTGTTACCTTCAAAATAAGAAGTCTCTTTCATTCTGCTTAGTCTTCTTTGTAGGTTCCTTTTCTTTGGCAACTTCTGCTTCGTGTTTCTCCTTCCTTTTCTTTATCCCGGGACAATGATTCTTGTAGTGACCATACTTTCGATAGTTGAAGCATTGTAATTTTGAAATATATTTCTCTTAATTTGTCTTCCTCTTGGAACCAAAATTCCTTTTGTTCCTGAAATTCTTGAATCTTGCTGTGAAGGCTTGATCATCGTACTTCTTTTGGGGTTTCTCTTTTTCACCGATCCTAGATTCTTCTTGAGCACAACAAGTCCAAAGTTCTTCAAATGTAGGATACTCCTTCCTTGTGTTCATGCTTGCGGAAAATGCATCCCATGTCTTGGGAAGACCATTGAGTACTATGTTTACCAATTCCTTCTTTGAAATGATTTCTTCAATAGCTTGTAGTTGATCTCTTAACTGAGAGATTCTCATAAAGTATGATGTTATGTTGTCATCATCATTCATCTTCATCTCACAGAGCTCATTCTTCATAATCATTATTTGTCCAATGTTTCTGACTGAGAAGAGGTTTGTTAGGGCATCGTACATCTTCTTCGATGAGTCAAGATGGGAGATGTAGGGTATCAAGTGGTCTTTTATAGATTCCACTATGATACTCATAGCATTGATGTCACTGTCTTTGAACTTCTTTGTAACTACAATGTTCTGTGGTTCCTTCTCTTTTCCTTCTTCAAACTTTGGTTTCACGATCTTTCCTTTCACGATATCCAACACTTTATTCTTGGTAAGGATGAGGTCAATCCTTGTCTTCCATGCTCTGAAGTTAGAAGCTCCATCTAACTTTTTTTCTAACTTCATAGAGTAAGTCATGGTTGCTTTGACTTGGTCAACCCTAGATCTGACCAAAAACTCGAACTTGACATCTTGTCTTGCTGAGAGTGCCAGGAGATGCGCTAGGCTAGGGCACACTGATCTATCCGAAGATTAGGTCAATCCCTTCACTTAAGGTGCCTCACCGAGAGGATTAGGGTTTTTGCAACTACATCTGCTAGTAACCCTAGCAGCAGTGCTTTGGTGACTGCTCCTGCTAGAAACCTTAGCGACAGTTCTTTAATGAGCTTAATATCCTAATGGCTATGCTTACTTCCAACAGTTAGACTAAATGGAGGAGGTGTGGGCCCATAACCTGTTAGAATATAATGGATGTGCTTGTTTTACCATTGACAATATCTCTATTGTCACCCAACCATAGGCCGAAGCCACCCTCCGAGCACCTTAACCTTGACAAAGAATCACTCTGGAAGCAAACCCTATGCTACATAGCCAAACAAAGGGTCGTGCACCTTTCCCCAAGGATAGTGTACCAAAAAGAGCTAATCAAATAGTCCAAACCCTAACCAAGAGGTAGTCTAAGCCAAACATGAACTGCTAGCTGCAACAACTACAATGGAAGTTCTCCTCCAAACCCACGCATAAAACTGGGCACATGCAATTTTGAAACTACCTGCTAGAATGAAGATTGGCCTCTTGTATTTATAGTAATTCTGGCTAACTGCTTGGGTTGACTTCTCATTTTGGGTATTTGTCTATTCATTATATAATATTTCTTCTGTCTGACTTCTTCTCTTGGAGGCTAATAACCTAATACAAACTATCTTCTTGAGACGACAAGTCTTCTTGGGTTATTAGCCAACTCATTAGGGTTTCTTCTTGCTTCCCAGAGTATTCTATTCTCGTCAGGTTTACACATGGAGGTAAATACCTCCCGTAGCTACCATAATATCAACACTAATGTCCTCATGAGGTTGTTGTTCCAGTCTTGAGAGATTCGAGCATCAACAAGGCTATGGGAGCTAGACACATTAATAAAATATTATTAACCACCCCTATTTCCACTTTCATTGTTTCATTACCTCCATGGTGCTCCTAGAGAGATACAAATCCAATTGTGCCTTTTTGTATTATTATTATTATTATTATTATTTTATATAAATTCTAAATTAATCAAATTTAAACCACTTACCCACTTACCACATACTTACCTTTTATGTTCATGCTTGTAGGGAGTATTACATTCATCTCCCCCCATGGAATAACACCTTCCTCAATGTTATTGTTTCTAATAATAAAACTATGTAATCATTATTCAACTGTTCCTATAACAACCATGAAGAACAACATGATTGTTATAGCCATTTTATGCAGTAGTTATTGTTGGATTACTAAGAAGGGGGTGAATCAGTAATAGAGCAATTTAATCATTTTTAACCATATAATCCAAGTGTTATATCAATGTAGCATTATCATCCAATAACTGTAGAGTAAATAAGAAATGAACAAATGAACAATCATACACATACACAATACACTAATGTTTTACGTGGAAACCCAAAGCGGGAGAAAACCACATAATGTTTTTTCTTATATGTATTGAATAATTACATTCATTGGAAGCACCAAATTCCTTTGTTTTATAACTGCAAATGGAAGGAGGCTCCAACCCCCTTGTTTCCTAGGCTACAACCTGAGGGAAGATCCAACTACCCTATTCTTTGGATACAACTAGAAGGAGGCTAAAACCCCCTATGTTCTCCATCTACAACCGGAAGGTATCTACAACCACATGTCCTTGCCCTATCCAACCTCCCTAAAGTAGAAGTAGAATGATGGAACCACTATCACACTTGTTGGAAGATTGGTTGTTGTCATTGATGTCAACCCTAGTTATGGGTTTTGGACCGCAAGATTGATGAAGGTATTTGGACATGAAGGAAAATGCACATGTAGATAGAACACCCATGGATGGATAATATACATCATGTTGTTTCCAGTGGTATGTGGCATGTCATTTGGATCTTCATGGTTGAGGAGAAATAAATTTTTGAAGATGACAAAGTGAATTGAAGAAGGAAGTACATGTAGGCCCTGAAGATAATTAAAGAAAAGAATTACAAAATAAGAAAGTGTCAGGTTGGCCCTAATGTTAAAAGGAAGTGACATAAATGGTATAAATAAACATCATTATACATTCATTTTGATACAAGTCAAATTTAAGAGGAAATAAGAAGTAAAGAAGGCTGGATTTCAAGGGAGGATGAAGTCTTTTGGTGTGTTCTAATGTATCTTATTTTCAGGTCATCTTACCATTTTTTCTATAACTTTTTTTCTGGAATGATTCAGATGGTGAAATAGCTATGGTATTGAGAATACATATCAAGGTATCTATGGTAAAAATTTCAGCTCTTTATTCGCTATAATTACGGAGATACACTCCGTGGAAGATAGGGTTTGTGACCAGTCCTAAAGCTAGTCAATAAACAGGTGTTCCGGGTAAAACATTCATAACTTCTTCATCGGGAATACAAATGATGTGGGACAAATTTAATTGGAAATAGTATGGACTTTAGTTTCTTTTGTGTGAGTTTCAAAATTAGATGTTAAATATTGAGCATCGGGCATTCTGTACAAGTTCGGTCTCCTGAATAGACCAAAATTGAATAAAGTCTACCATTCTTTCTATAACTTCTTTTTGGGGAGGATTCAAGGAGTGAAACTTGGAGGAGTTTCAGAGAATACATTGAGTAATATTGTATATAGGATCAAAGTACTCTAAGAATTGAATAATTGTAGAAATTGAATAAGTCTCAGGAAGCATTATCAGGTTCTATGTGATGATTGGTTGATGGTGATGATTTAATGTAAAGTTTTATTATCTCTCATATATTCTTGGCTGGAAGGAAGGGGCAAAGATGGAGAGTTCAAATATCTATTGATATTGGAGGATTGTATCTTCCTCTTGTATTTTTATCGCTCCCTTTACATTTGGAAGTTGTAGCTACCTTTGGAAGTCATTACTTCCCTTGAACAATAACTATTGATTATTTCTCATATATTGTGCATGGTGTATTGTGGTGTATTGGTGTAACTCTTATACTATTGTTCATTGCTCATTGGATATAGTTGAATGGTTTAAGTATAAGTTGAAAAAGGTTTTAAATTGTACTTGATACTGATTCACCCCCCTCTTAGTATCGACAATTGGTATTAGAGTGGGTTACCTTTAGTACAGTTTAACCACTGGAAGGAAGATCCTAAGAAGAAATGGAAGAAAAAATTCCAAATGGGATTCCACCATTTGATGGAAGAAATTTTGAATACTAGAGTAATAGAATGGAAACTTACTTGGAAGTTGTTGGGGAAGATGTTTGGTTTTCAGTTTCTTTAGGATACAATGCTTTGAAGAAACAAAAGACTGCAACTCAGAAGGAAGCAAAAAGGAACAACAAATTGACAATAGATACCATCCTGGATGGATTGACAGATTCAGTGAAATCCAAGGTGGGATCATGTCCATTGTTGTTCCAGAGTCTATACTTAAGGCTTAGAAAGTACAGTGTCTAGGCATCCGAAAGTGATTAAAAGATAAAGAAGGGGAAATAATCAACCTTCGGGAAAAGAAGCTAATGCGGATTTCTAGGTTGTCACTGTCTAACTTCCAACTATTCCTGGATGTTTATATCCTGTTCGATTGCAGCCCATGAACGTTCAAGTTCTACCTAGGTGGTGGTTGTTTTAAGTATAGTATCAAAGAGATTTAAAATGATATGGGTTTGGTTTGCTAAACCGAGTTCAATATTAGGTTGTCTTACAATGGGGACATTCATAGAGGAACAAACAAATTTAAAAGAAATCAAAAAGTTTTTATGTTGCATCAATTTGATCTTATAAAGAGAACATTTGAAATTAATGTTTAAGGACAAAATGCAAACCAAAGGCCTTTTCCTGTAACTGTGTTATATTTGAAATAAAAGTGTGTGAAATATGAGAAAAACATTTAGATTTTTATAAAGTAAGGCTCCTATCAAGGGAGAATCTCACTCCTTAAACAGAGAAAGAAAATAGAATAAGAAGGAATCTAACGAAGTAAATAATATGACAACTTAACGGTTCACGGGTCTTGTTAAGGTCCTAACCTGCACATAGGTAGATCAATGTATTCGGATGTAATAAAGGTCAATATTAATAAGGCCTTTCAATAAAATAGAATAAGGTGGATGTAAGAAGACCTAATAGAAGCTTCCGCTTCTAGAAGGATCTTCC
>ML802021.1:41098-62423 GCA_009831015.1 Picea engelmannii
GAAAGGTCATCATTCTGGTTGATAGTGGTAGCACCCACAATTTTATTCATCGCCACATTGCCCAAGAAACCCATTGCTACATCCATGCTGTCAACAATTTCCAAATCATGATTGCCAATGGTGGTTCTATGAAATGTGGTGGGTGCTGTGAAAATGTGCATATCCAAATAGGTGACTACCACCTCAAATCCCATATGCTTGCTATTGACATGGGCGGTTGCGACATTGTGTTGGGCACAGACTGGCTAAGGACTTTGGGTCCCATTTTCATGGATTTTCAGAACTTAACCATGCAATTCGACCAAGGAGGCCACCAATATAAATTTCAAGGCATCATGGCTGGTTCACCTGAGATCATCAGTTCTCATCGCATGGAAAAACTACTCAAAAAAGGTCATTCAGGTGTCATTGCCCAACTCCATGCCATACAAGCCACAGAGACACCATCAGTGCCCCAATACCTCCAATCTCTCCTTTCTAAACATCAAACAGTATTTTCCACTCCCCAAGGACTCCCCCCTTCCTGTGGTGTCCATGATCATTCCATTCCCCTTTTCCCAGGAAGCCTTCCCCCCAATATACGTCCATATCACCACCCCTTTGCACAAAAAAATGAAATTGAAAAAATGGCCCAGGAACTCCTTACTACTGGAGTCATCTGTCCTAGTACGAGCCCTTACTCCTCTCCATTCGTCATGGTACTGAAGAAATAAGGTTCTTGGAGAATGTGTCCTGAATTCCGTGCTCTCAACAAACTAACCATCAAAGACAAATTTCCCATTCCTATCATTGATGACCTTCTGGATGAATTGAGTGGTGCCCAATTCTTTACTAAACTTGATCTTTGCTCGGGTTATCACTGGATATGCATGAAAGAGGCTGACATTCCCAAGACAACCTTTCGCACTCATGAGGGCCACTATGAGTTTTTGGTCATGCCCTTTGGCTTGTGTAACGCCCCCTCCACCTTCCAGAGCCTCATGAACCATGTCTTCCGCCCTTTTCTTTGTCATTTTGTCCTATTTTTCTTTGATGATATCCTCATATATAGAAAAACCTAGACAGACCATCTTAATCATGTGGATCAAGTTCTCTGCCTACTCTCTCAGCACCAGCTTTTCCTGAAATAGTCCAAATGTTATTTTGGTGCCTCCGAAGTAGAATACTTGGGTCATCTGGTGGGAAAGGATGGCGTCAGGGTGGACCCGAGAAAGATTGAAGCTATGCAAGACTAGCCGCACCCAAAGACTCTCAAAAGCTTGCGTGGATTTTTGGGCCTCACAGGGTATTATCGCAAGTTCGTTAAGAACTATGGAAAGATTGCAGCACCCCTCATGACTCTCCTAAAAAAGAAATCTTTCATTTGGACTCCAGCAGCTGCTCAAGCTTTTCAAACCTTGAAGACGACCATGTGCACCACTCTAGTTCTGGCCCTTCCTTGCTTCACAAAGACTTTTGTGTTGGAATGTGATGCCTTAGGGAAAGGAATTGGTGTTGTCCTTATGCAAGAGGGTCGACCTTTGGCCTTCACTAGCAAGCAACTGTCTGAAAAGAATCTGGGAAAACCCATTTATGAAAAAGAAATGTTGGCGATTCTGCATGCCATTGAGTCGTGGTGTCCGTATCTCTTGGGGCAACGCTTCCAAATAAAGATATACCATCAAAGCCTCAAGTAATTTTTGGAACAATGCATTTCCTCCCAGGAACAACAAAAATGGGTGACTAAGATCTTTGGATATGATTATGAGATCATTTACAAGAAGGGAAAAGACAATGTCGTGGCGGATACACTGTCCTGAAAATATGAAGACGAGGGATCTCTTTTTTCTCTTTCCTTCATTGTACCTGATTGGCTCCAAGCTATGCGCCAGGAATGGTTTCAAGATCCCAAAAGTTCTCATATGATCTAGCAACTGCAGAACAAGGCTTCGGCTCCCTTAGGATACTCCTGGCTCCAGGATGAGCTTCGATACAAAGGTCGCTTGTATTTAAGTAAACAATCCAAGATTAAATCCACGGTGCTTTCTGAGCTTCATGCTACACCCACAACGGGGCACTCAGGGTTCACCAAAACATATGACCGAGTCAAACGCTCTTTTTTCTGGTATGGTATGAAACATGAAATCCGTAAGTTTGTCGCTAAATGTGAGGTGTGTCAATGCAACAAGGGAGAAACAGTCAAATCTCCAGGCACCCTCCAACCACTTCCGATTCCCCCTGCTATTTGGAAGGATATCTCTATGGACTTTATTACAGGATTACCCAAATCGGGGAATAAATCAGTCATAATGGTGGTGGTGGATCGCCTCTCCAAGTATGCTCATTTTTGCAATCTTTCCCATCCATTTAATGCATCCACGGTGGCTCAAATTTTCATGGACTAGGTCTTCAAGCTGCATGGCATGCCTCACTCTATTGTTTCTAATCGAGACCCAACTTTCATAAGCAATTTGTGGCAAGAATTGTTTAAGCTACAAGACACACAATTGCATCTCAGCTCAGCTTATCATCCCCAAACAGATGGTCAAACGGAAGTTGTCAACAAATAATTGGAAACATATCTGAGGTGCTTTGTCTCGGAAAAAGAACACCAGTGAGCTCAATTGTTACCCCTCACCGAATGGTGGTACAACACTACATACCATATAGCCACTCGCATGACTCCGAAGCAGTATATGAACAGAAGCCACCTTCAGTTCTCTCATACTTACCGGGTACCTCGAAGGTCCAGGCGGTTGACCAAACACTTACAATTCGAGAGGACATCCTTCATACCCTTAAAGAGAACTTGGTCATGGAACAGAATAGAATGAAGCAGCAAGTAGATCAAGGTCGCTCTGAACGTCAATTTACAGAAGGGGATCAGGTGTTTATGAGACTGCAACCATACAAGAAAACTTCCCTTAAGGCCGAGCATTGTCAGAAGATAGCACCCAAATTCTATGGCCCTTACACAGTTCTCAAGTGTGTGGGACAAGTTGCATATTAGTTAGCTCTGCCCACTCAGTCGAAGCTACATCCTGTTTTTCATGTTTCATGCTTGAAGAAGGTGATTGGAACCAGGTGCCAAATTCAAACCAACCTTCCAGAGTTAGCTGAAGAAGGCTCCATTTGGCTACAGCCAGAAGCAGTTTTGGACCAGCGTGAGCATCGCCTGCATCAGAGAACCATCAAGGAAGTGCTAGTACAGTGGAAAGACATGACTCTAGCAGATGCCACTTGGGAAACAACTACCATTCTGCAGCAGTTTCTACATCTCAAGCCTTGAGGACAAGGCTATTTTTAAGGGGGCAGACATGTTAAGGTCCTAACCTGCACATAGGTAGATCAATGTATTCAGATGTAATAAAGGTCAATATTAATAAGGCCTTTCAATAAAATAGAATAAGGCGAATGTAAGAAGACCTAATAGAAGCTTCCGCTTCTAGAAGGATCTTCCTCTATATGCTTCTCTTAATAGACATATTTAGTATAAATAAGAGGCAAGGGTATGAGAACCCTATCTTGGAGATTATTGTAACAGAGCGCTACTCGATTGGAGGTTTCCCCCTCGAAGAGGCCTGTGAACATTGCTATCTAAATCAAAGTGTTATTTCTATTGCTATTTCGTATATCATTTCTGTGTATTGTGAAGATTATGCTGGATATTTTACTGTTATTCTGTCATTTCTAGCATTTCATTTCTGTTCTGCATATTTTATATATCTGGTATCTTGCAGGTCTTGTATCTGTTGTTAGCCGATACAAAAAAAATTGTAAACGCTATAGATGAATAAAATTTAACCACCACAGTAGAGGTTTTACTAAATTGCATTCATCAGATGTATATAAGAGAAATAAAATTGAATATGAATAACAAAGAGAACAAACTCATAGCACAATCATGATAGAATCAGGATTCTCCGCATTTTCTTTGTATTAATTCAAAAAAGATAGCCTCTATTACAATCGACCAAATAGGTCCAACCCTTTCTTCTTTCTACAAAATGTACATTTATACATATTTCTATAGTATGGAATCTCAAACGTTCCAACAGTTTTCGGTTACAACAAAGGAGATTAATCATTTCAATTCTTGGTTTCTATCTTTATTTGGTACCGGCATCCTGCCTCTTTGCCTGCTCTATGCAAATGATGCACTTCTCTACCAGCTGGGATATTAACTTAGAAGGTTCTGCTTGATTGTTGGCCTCGAAGGTGTAACAATCCTTAGGCAATCTTGGCAACGTTTCCTCCACCTGTTGGTCTTTGGCGTTGACAGAACATAATTGTGCACTCAGTTTAATCAACCATTTATCTATTTGGACTATGTCCATCTGGGTTATTTGTGATATTTTGGCCAATTCTCTTTCTTCATTTTCCTCGATCTTGAGCAGATGTTTGGATGTATTGATCTGTCCTAGTGTTTCAGTGCTTCCTTCATCGTCGGAACCCAGCCAACTTCCATCTAGAAAACCGAAGGTTTCTTCACAAGATTTTCTTATCTCTCTAGCTTGATGTCTGCCTTTGGATATGTCACGCTCCCATTCTTTCAACAAGATGTTACCTCGGGTTTGCTCTGAGATAGAAAACCTGGAACTACTTCTTGTCTCCCTTCTTTTCGTGGCTATAATAGCCTCCTGGAAAGAAATTCGGGCCGCCCCAGCGTCTTTTTCTCTGAGATTGAGGTTTTCCAAGACTAGATCAATGAGTTGGAAGTTGTTTTGAATTGTTTCTACCTTAGCAAGTAGGCTTTGTTGAGTTTCCGACACTCTTTTTCTGATTTCTATATCTTGGGATTGAAATATCCCGATATCAATTACTTGGCTTTCAACGAAGTCTAATTTGACTTGTAGCTGCTCTATCAATTCTCTTTGTTGGTCTACCTGTGTCTGACTTGTTTGAGCCATCAGATACATCTGTTCAAGGTCGGCTTTGAGCCACTAAATTTCCTTTTGATCAGCTGCTCTAGTTTGTTCCAAACCAGTATTCGCCTAGTCTATGGAAGTGGCCTCTGTTTTAGCTAGTTTAGCATCTAATGTTTTGATTAAATGATTTTTTTGCTTCAGCTGATCCTTTAGGGTCTCGACTAAATATTGGTTGGCTATAGCGAAAGCCCCCAATGTTCCTGCTATTTAAGTCGCAAATTCTTGCTTCTTCACATCTTTTCCATCGGCTAAGATTTTGAATTTCTTAGCTACCTTACCTGCCTCTTGATAAAATTCTTGTTTAACGAAAACCTTTCTCTTCTTATCAAAGAAGAATTCATTCGGAGGTAGTTTTTCCACTGATATGGGTGCTAATTCTTCACCAAAAATCCAACCTGCGTCTAGCATTCCCTTTGTCAACTACATGGGAGTAACATAAACAATGGGATTACTGACCTGTTTAGATGATTTCCCTGGAGTAACGACTGAAGTTGGCTCACTTGGAGGATCAAAAGCCTTGGCTTCCTATTTCGGGCCCCCAGTTTTCTCTTCTTTATCCTATTTTTCTTCTTGGCTGGGTGCTAAATCTTTAGAGCCTTTGGCTTTTGTTTTTTTTCACCTCTACGGTTGTTGGAATCTCGCCCCGTAATACTGGGGGAAGGTAGCTATGCCTATGTTCTTGGAATTTGGAAACATTAGCCTTCTCTTCGGGCGATAAGGCTTGTATCCGAGCCAAAACCTCAGCATACGATCTCGTGCCTCGGAAAATATCATCATGAGGCGAATTTTCATGCTCAAATCTTTTAAGGCCGCAGCTAGCTAAGTGATTACTCACGACCCTCTGTGGGTCGTGTTTCTTGAATTCAATATTGACTAATTTTATATCTTCTAAGGTTGTTGCCTCGGCCTTTGCATGCTCAAAATCTAATAAAGAATAGGTGTTTAAATGGATTGGGAAAGGTGGCCATACCTTCTTTGAAAATCCCTTCAGCTCTTTACTTATGCCACCAATCATGATTTGCATGGTGATCTCATGACAGGACAACCTATCGGGTTTAAATAATGGTAGAGAATGTGGAGGGACAGAAGCACCAAAAACCCTGATGTATGAAAACTCATCCTCCACATACCAGTCGTCCACCTTGCTCAAATTTGACGCAATGCTATCTGAGATCCGGGGCGGTGGATTACTGAAAATGGTGACATGCATCGATACCATTACCCAATTGAAGATTTCATATATATAATCTAAGGCCTTGTCCTCCCAAATCTTGGAATGATAGACATGGATAGGCCCAGTCTCTGATGGATCCCAACTCCAACTCATTACGGGAAAAGGTGTCATGGAACACATGGTGTACATGATGTATGCAAACATAAAAAATGAGGCAGCTCTCCCCCTTTCCCTCTGCGTCCGATATTCTATAATCTGACTGGTCAAACTATCTAACAACAGTTTGGCCCAGTCGAAAGAACAACCTTCTGCTACTGTATGTATCAGAGGTACCCATGGGAGGAAAAAATGCCTGGTTCCTTCCCTCCCGTACAATCTACAAGTCATCATCGCTATGTATTTGAACTGTGGTTCCAAAGAAGATATGGAATAAAATTCATTTCTATCTGCTCTGAACTTCACTGGGTGTGAGACCCAATCCTTGATCAACTCAGATAATATTTTCCCGTATTGCTTGCACTCCTTCCGTTTAAACTCCTCTAGGAACTCTGCATTATATGTGAAGTTTGACGTGGGTGGTAACTTGTACATTGCCTGTAAGTTTTCTGGTCTAAAGGTCCCAACAGTGACCTTCTTCTCGCTGATGATGGTTTTGGTAGGGATATCTACATGATCTAGTGCCCATCGAATCATTTCATAGTAAGGCAAGAGATGTGGCCTGGCCTCTACTTTGTGCATTTCTACTTGGATGACAATCTTGTATTTGGTAGTCAAGTCGTCTTTCTCGTTGTCACTGGAATCGTCTGAACAGTTCACCAAATCTTATTACAAAACCTATGATATGTATGACCAGGTTCGTACGGAGTCAATGCTTCAAGGTGAAGTATCCAAAACATTATCTGAGCCTTGTCCTAGAATCTCAACACCTGTCTTGGACACTTTTCGCAGGGCCATGATAGAAGATTGTGACTTAGCTCTCCTATAATAAAAATGCGTATACATACAGAGATCAGATTTGCTGAGAAAAAAATATTTGCGCGGGATAGAAAAGAGATTTATCACTAGAACAAAAAGGAAAAAGATCTATATCTTCGATCATTTAAAATCTTGGTATCCTTATGAACAGAATGGTCAAATCATATTTAGAAACAGATTTATCAATAAAGACCATATCCTTACTTGCCGCTTCGCCTCATTCCCAATTAATGCCATAAATTTCGACGGTTCGTGACACAAGTTGGCGTAAGGAAAATTTAAAATTACCTCATAGACAATGCATATCATTATTTGCATTAAATACTGCTTAAGCTTTCCTAGTTTCTTTAATCCGAATTTCTTAAACTTTAATCAACCTTTCGGCATTCACCTTGTTGGAAGTTTTCACTTTAACCTTTCGAGCCTCCAAAACCCAAGATCATGATGATTAGATTTAGTTAAGAGAGAACGTAAGTAGGATTAAGCGTTTAATTAATCATGTTTTAATTTATATCGCAATTTTGTGACTCGGGGCTTCGAAGGTATAGTTTCCGGGAGGAGCGTATGCCGAGTCATGAAATCCAGAGATCGTGATAATGTGATCTATTTAAATTAGAAGATAAACTAGATTAAGTGTTTTAATTAATTAATATTTGAGCAATATCGTGACTTCACCACTTGGGGTTTTGAAGGTATATCTTTTGGGAGGTGCATATGCTGAGTCGTGAAATCCTGATGAGTTTTAACCATGGTCAAAATTTACCACCCCTGACACTAACTCGGGTTACTTAAGTAAAAGTCTCATGGTTTCGCCTATCAAAGTTATGACGGTAACACTTTTGGAGAGAGTGAACGCCAAGACACGAAATCTCGACAACACTTGACTGGGGTTTAAAGAATTTTACTCTTAGCTTTAACCTGAGGTAAGCTTTTAACAACTTTTCGCGACCTCGCACATCGGGGCTTGTAAATCTTGTGATTCGTAACTCTCGAAGTGTGATGTCCCGAGGTACAAAAAGTAAAAATTTTTGTTTAACGATAAAAGGTGGTAACTTATGAAACATAACATCTTACACTATTTCTCATGTCGGGACTACTGAAAAATTTAGTTTGTAAGTTCCAGGAAGTGAAAGAGAACTTAAAGACCAACATTTGACTTTAAAAATTATATTTAAACCAGTTGAAAAAGGCGGCTCCAACATGCATCATCAAAAGATATTTGGGACAAGATACAAGACCTTTATGTAAGGGAAGACGCAGAATAAGAAGAAGAAGAAGAAGTTGAAGCAAATTACAACATCTCATATTTCAAAGAAGAACATAGAGGTCGGTTCTTTTTCTTTAATTGTGAAGGAGTAGGTCATGTTGAATTTGAATGTCCTAATCCAAGGATTGAAAGAAATGACACTGAAGAAGAAAATTCCAATGAAGAAGAAGAAAATCATGAAGAAAAAATTATTCAACAAGAAGATGAGAATCTTAAAAAATTGAAGCATGTTGAGATTGAAAATAGCAAGCTTAAAGACACGCAAAGAAAACTAAGAAGTGAATTGGGTAGTTGTGAAAAGACAGTTGTAATATTGAAGAAACAATTAGAATACTTTGAGAAACTAAGAGAAGAAACGATTTCCTTGAAAAATCTACTCGAAGAAGAAAGAATAAGAGGAGAAGTAAGGAATGTCCAAATGAAGAAGAAGGAAGGAGATTGTGAGAAACTTGAACAAGATGTTGTCTCATTGAGGAAGAGATTAAGAAAATATCAAGTGCCAAAAGACTTAACACATCTTGGATGCATGGGTGAAACTTCATACAAGGAATATGCAAATACCAACAAGAAGGTTGAAGAAAGATCTACACAGACAGTTGATGAGAAGTGGACTAGGATACCAGAAAGAAGGAATGATTACAAAAGAGATGAATATCCAAGAAGACCTCCTACCTTCAGGAATCAAAGAAGCTTCAATCAGTATGAAGGAAACTACAGAAAAATAGATCATGAACCCAAATGGACTACATCACAAAGAAGCCCACTTAATCCAAGGTATCAAAATTTCTTTCTTGGTCATTGTTATACTTGCAAAATTTTTGGACATAAGGCAATTAATTGCAGAATCAATGAAATGAACACATATGCAAGAAACATGAATGGTGTAAATAGAAGATATAGAGATAATCATGGATTTGTTAACAGAAGTTATAATTCATTTTCCCCATTGATGGAAAAAAATATTGCATGCTACAAATGTAATTATCTTGGTCACAAAGCATGAGATTGAAAATATATGAATGAAGATGTCCCTATGCCAACCACAGTATGGAGAAGGAAAGATATTCCAAACAGTGAAGATTGTCGAATAGCATTGACCACTGAAGACTATAAAAAAGAAGATGAATGTTACATAGATAGTAGATGTTCTTCACACATGACCGGGGATCAAGACAAATTCATCATATTGAAGAGAAAGGGTGGCAATGTTGCATTTGGAGATGACTCATCTGCCAAAATACTTGGAGAAGGTGTAGTAGAGCTTGGAAGAAAAAATGTAAAAGCAAAGAATGTTCTATTGGTTGAAGACTTGAATCATAATCTACTTAGTGTTATTAAAATGTGCGATCAAGGATACACTCTTACATTTGATTCCCGAAAATGTAAAATCAGAGAAAATAACTCAGGAAGACTGGTTGCAACTACAACAAGAATATCTAACAACATATACATCCTAGACATGAAGAAGAGAGATAAGACAGAAGCCACACAAAATGATTCTAAGGAAGGAAAAGTCCCAAAGACCAAAAATAAGGATGAAGTATTATTGAGTGCCACATGTTCAGGGAGAGCAGCCCTAACCTTTGCCATTGATATCAAAGGGGGAGAGAAATTGGGATCATGATGATAGGGGGAGCATGAGTGTTTCCATCAATGACAAAGGGGGATATTGTTGAAAGATTGGTTGTTGTCATTGATGTCAACCCTAGTCATGGGTTTTGGACCACAATATTGATGAAGGTATTTGGACATGAAGGAAAATGCACATGAAGATACAACACCCATGGATGGATAATATACATCATGTTGTTTCTGGTGGTATGTGGCACATCACGTGGATCCTCATGGTTGAGAATAAATGAATTTTTGAAGATGACAAAGTGAATTGAAGAAGGAAGTACATGTAGGCCCTAAAGATAATTAAAGAAAAGAATTACAAAATAAGAAAGTGTCAGGTCGACCCTAATATTAAAAGGAATTGACATAAATGGTATAAATAAACATCATTATACATTCATTTTTATACAAGTCAAATTTCAGAGGAAATAAGAAGTAAAGAAGGCTGGATTTCAAGGGAGGATGAAGTCTTTTGGTGATGTGTTCTAAGGTATGTTATTTTCAGGTCATCTTACAATTTTTGCTATAACTTTTTTTCTAGAATGATTCAGATATTGAAATATCTATGGTATTGAGAAGACATATAAAGGTACCTATGGTAAAATTTCATCTCTTTATTCTCTATAATTATGGAGATACACTCTATGGAAGATAGGGTTTGTGACCAGTCCTGAAGCTAGTCAATAAACAGGTGTTCCGGGTAAAACAGTCATAACTTCTTCATTGAGAATCCAAATGATGTGGGACAAATTTCATTGTAAATAGTATGGAATATAGTTTCTTGTGTGCGAGTTTCAGAATCGTATGTTAAATATTGAACATGGGACATTGTGTACAAGTTCGGTCTCCTGAATAGACCATAATTGAATAAAGTCTACCATTCTTTCTATAACTTCTTTTTGGGGAGGATTCAAGGAGTGAAACTTGGAGGAGTTTTAGAGAATACATTGAGAAACATTATATACAGGATCATATTACTCCAAGAATTGAAGAATTACATAAATTGAAGAACTCTCAAGAAGTATTATCAGGTTCTATGTGATGATTTAATGTAAAGTCTTATTATCTCTCATATATTCTTGGGTGGAAGGAAGGGGTAAGGATGGAGAGTTCAACTCTCTCTTGATATTGGAGGATTGTATATTACTCTTGGAGGTTTATACCTCCCTTTACATTTGGAAGCTGTAGCTACCTTTGGAAGTCATTACTTCCCTTGAACAATAACTATTGATTATTTCTCATATATTGTGCATGGTGTATTGTGGTGTATTGGTGTAACTTTTATACTATTGTTCATTGCTCATTGGATATAGTTGAATGGTTTAAGTATAAGTTGAAAAAGGTTTTAAATTGTACTTGATATTGATTCACCCCCCTCTCAGTATCAACAACACTATCACTATGAGATATACCACTGTAAACCTACACCAATAAACCTGAACCATGCATTAACCTGTACCTCAACCTGTACCATAAACAAGTGCATCAACCATGCACCAACCTATACCAAACAACCTATAATCAAAATGTACCATAAACAAGTGCATCCAACCATGTACCAAGTGTTAGCACAAGAATGGTTAAGGTGCCTATATGGATTTTGAGTTTTTGCTAAGTACTAGCTTTACCCAATAGTAAAAGGCACTACTTGTGGTATGGTCAAGGCACCTAAGTAAAATGGTTTTGTCGTAATGAAAGAGAACACACTTCTATGTACATATTCAAGATTGAAATGCACTGTGTAATGTTTCACAGAGAACAGAAGATGCATATAGGTGCAAAATAGTTGGGCGCTACCTACAAGCGCTGCATAATATTTTGGCAGAAAACCATTTGTGCAGAGTTATTTTACCAGTTTTGAGTCATTAACTTAAAACTTTGATTGTGAACAATTGAGAATGTATTTTTGAAAATTGGAGGAGGTTTTTGTTCATAACATTCCAAATAACAAAAATGTGTCTCAAGTTTTCAAAATGTGTTTTGGTTTGAGAGATATTGAATATAGAAGTGGTGTTGCGTACTCTGCACAGCGGCGTTGCCTAATTTCCTGTAGTGGTCACGGCTTTGATATTCGCCTTGTTGGGAGGTTGCCACATGTCAAGGAGAGTTTGAATGGATTCTAAAGGATCAGTTAGATGTTAAGGGACACCTGCAACTAATATTTATCTCTAGCAAAGGCCTCATGCAATGAGGTGGATAAATTTTATTAATGACTTCCAACAAATTCCTGAAAATTAGCAGTTTGTTGGATTTTTGTCTCTTTGATTGTTGCCACCTATCTCCAAGGATTAGAATCCAATGAAGGAGATGGGATTCGACCTTCTTAGTTCATTTGGATGCTATTGTCTATTTAAAGAAGGAGAGATCTCTTGAAGAAAGGATGGATGAGCCAAGAGAGGCTAGAGAGAGTAAGAATAGGCAGTTTCATGTGTGTGTTCATTTGTAAGCCTGTGGGAATTTCATGATTATAATCATTACTGCTATTGGAGACTCATGAGAGATGTGATTTCATATTGTAAACCTTTGTCTGTATTTCTTTTTATTTGAATATATTGCAGATTTGAGGATCAAAGGCTGTCAATGATTTATGGATCCCTAAACAGCAGAGGATCTGTTGTATTTTGCCCATCAGTCCTTGTTTATATTCAAGTATTTGTTGATTCATTAAATTTAGAGGATCTCTATTTATTGAAAATTTTATCTTATGTTTTCCTTCTTCATTTTTTCCACCTATCAACATAATAATCTTGTTTTCTGTTAAGCAGCTTTTGTGCCTTCGATGAGTGGGTTGTTTGTGACTCCATTGCCCATTGGTGTAGCCTACTGATCTATAGTTTGCAGCCCTCTCTCTTTCTTTATCCATCTTTCTGATCCACCTATTCAAAACCCAAGTTATCCAATCAAACATTTTTATTCATCATGTGCTAAGCTTGCACTTGAGCAGTCCAAGAGCAACTTCTAGCACTAACATTTTTGGTGCCATTGTCGGGGATGGATTTGAGTAGATTGAAAATCTCCCTAGGAAGAATGGCATTTCACAGCTCCAACTTTAGATGGTGACTGAAGTTGGACACCTTTGAGACTACACATTCACCATGGAAACTCCATTGTTCAGAATCTATTGGTGACTCCACTGGGGATGAGGCAAATCAAATGGCTATAAAGGCTATCCTAGCCAGAAGGTTTTCCCCAGTCAATTTCTCATCCATATATGGTTATCCACATCCTGTGCCTCAAATTGATGAATGGAAAGATTTGCTGCCCAGATTTTATGAAGGTGAGGATGACAACCCTTTTGAGAATGTTCATGAATTTCATGCTTTGATGCAGGAGCTTGACATCCATCATGAAGATACATTGATGAAAATGTTCATTTATTCATTGGAAGGCGATGTGAGGCAATGGTATAGAACACTCCATGATTCTAGTATTTCCTCTTTGAAGGACTTTCATGATGTTTTTTATTCTCATTACAAGATAATTTATCCAACTGAAAGACTTTTTGAGAATTGTTGTGAGGGGTATGCATCATATATTCAAGATTCAGCAAGTGATTCTTCTAGTAGTGATGATGAAGGGGATGATTATAGAGAGAAGGAATTAGATGATGAGTTTCATAATGATTTTCCTAAATTTTAAGAACAAATGCATCATTCATGTCAAAATCTAGGTCCCCAAGAGAATGATCAATATGGACAATCCATCATTTCCCTTTCTCCTCCTTTTCTCAATTCTTTAAGTCAAGAGGTCATCTTAGGTTCAGATTTATTTCATCATGAGAATAATGTTGCAGCTTGTCATGACCAAATTCATATCTTATCGGTCCCTCCTATTGTTAATGAACCAATCTGCCATGATTTGCCAAGTTTTGATGACTATGAGGATGTTTTCCCTGAACTACCATCTGTCCTAGCTATTGTACTAATCCCCTCAGCCATTAATAGTCAAATGGTCATTGATTAACCTTTGTATGATAATTATGAAGATGATTTCCATGAACAACCTGTTGAAGAACTTATATCATAGAAATACCCTTCCCATCAAAGCAACAATAGCTTGTTTCAACCCTCATGTCATATTTTTGTTTCTGAAAAAGAAGAAAAAAATGATAATCTAATTTTAGAGGGTGAAAAACTGAGAAATTGGGACCATAAGCCAAGCTATGATGAATATCCCTCAAAATTAGAAGATAATACAGAAGAATGTAGTTTCCCAAGAACTTATAGTTGTGATAAATTGCCCTATCAACCCCCTATTCCTCTTAAAGACACAAGCTCAGTTTCATCAAGAAACCAAGATCAAATGCCATGTGATCAGATGAGAAAGGTTGAAATTAAAGAAAGACAAGCATCATTGAGCCTATATCCTTATACACCTCATGACTAGGAGTGGACCAAGGCCATATGCATTGAGGATGAATAAGAAAATTAGAAATCCATACAACAACCAAGAACAGTGGAGGAAGGACCTAATCCAATACTTTTCCTTTTTACACAAAGCAATGTTACAGGGGCAAGTATTGATGATGTTTTTCAGGATCCATTTGCAACCCGTTTGCAAGTAGAAAGTGGGCCTAGGCTCATTGATTTCTTCAATGGAAAATGTATTGCCAAATGTTTCTTTGACGTTGCTTCAAGTAAGAATTATCTCTGGTGCTTAAGGAAGCACATTTCAAATCTTCAAACAGTGGAAAAAATGATGAAATGGCTTCATTGGTTGTTTCATGTAACTTGAATGCTTCATTTTCCCAATAATTAGAGTAGGTGTGTGCAATAAGCTTGTTGAACAAGAATTGTCTTCATCATTTTTGTCAGTTCCAGTTTTCATTTTCATTTAGTTTTAGTTGAAGTTCACAAGTCAAAGAAGATTGCAGAGGTTAAAGCTTGAGAGCATGAATCCACAAGCCCAAAGGACAAGGCACTGAAGCTACAAGAGTTCTTAGAGACTCATAGGGAGGAATCTATCCCCCATGGAGCCTATGTTAGCACAATATTGGTTAAGGTGCCTATATGGATTTTTATTTTTTGCTAAGTACTAGCTTCACCCAATGGTAAAAGGCACTACCTATGGTATGGTCAAGGAACCTAAGTAAAATGGTTTTGTCATCATGAAAGAACACACACTTCTCTGTAAATATTCAAGATTGAAAGGTGTTGCATAATATTTCACAGAGAAAAGAAGATGCATACAGGTGCAACAAAGTCGAGCGGTACCTATAGGCGCTGCGTAATATTCTGGTAGAAAACCAATTGTGCAGAGTTATTTTACTAGTTTTGAGTCATTAACTTAAAACTTTGATTGTGAACAGTTGAGAATGTATTTTTGAAAACTGGAGGAGGTTTTTGTTCATAACATTCCAAATAACAAAAAATTCTCTCAGTTTTTCAAAATGTGTTTTGGTTTGAGAGATATTGGATATAGAAGTGGCGTTGCATACTCTGCACAGAGGTGTTGCGTACTCTGCACAACGACACTGCCCAATTTCTTGTAGCGGTCACGATTTTGATATTCGCCTTGTTGGGAGGTTGCCACATGTCAAGGAGAGTTCGAATGGATTCTCAAGGATCAGTTAGATGTCAAGGGACACCTGCACCTAATATTTAGCTCCAGCAAAGGCCTCATGCAATGAGGTGGAGACATTTTATTAATGACTTCCAACAAATTCCTGAAAATTAGTAGTTTCTTGGATTTTTGTCTCTTTGACTATTGCCACCTATCTCCAAGGCTTAGAATCCAATGGAGGATATGGGATTCGACCTCATTATTTCATTTGGATGCTATTGTCTATTTAAAGAAGGAGAGATCTTTTGAAGAAAGGATGGATGAGCCAAGAGAGGCTACAGAGAGTAGGAATAGGCAGTTTCCTATGTGTGTTCATTTGTAAGCCTATGGGAATTTCATGATTGTAAGCATTATTACTATTGGAGACTCATGGGAGCTATGATTTCAGATTGTAAACCTTTGTCTATATTTCTTCTTATTTGAATGTATTGCAAATTTGAGGATCAAAGGTTGTCAATGATTTATGGATCCCTAAACAACAGAGGATCTGTTGTATTTTGCCCATCAGTCCTTGTTTATATTCAAGTATTTGTTGATTCATTAAAATGAGAGGATCTCTATTTACTGAACATTCTATATTATGTTTTCCTTCTTCATTTCTTCCACCTATCAGCATAATAATCTTGTTTTCTGTTAAGAAAATTTTGTGCCTTCAATGAATGGGATGTTTGTGACTCCATTTCCCATTGGTGTAGCCTACTAATATATAGTTTGCATCCCTCTCTCTTTCTTTATCCATCTTGTTGATCCACCTATTCAAAACCCAAGTTATCCAATCAAACATTTTTATTCATGATGTGCTAGGCTTGCACTTGAACAATCCAAGAGCAACTTCTAGCGCTAACACCAAGTATGTACCAATCATGTGGAAACTACTCATAAACTATGACTCATCAATATGTACCAACATCATTAACTATACACCTCATGTGTGTGCCAACTCATCAACTACTTGTCTAACCATGTACCCAACATGTACCTTAACCAAAAGCCCTCATCAATTTCATCATACAAATATGAGTTGTAACTCTGTAATAGACCTATTGTATATGATCACATACCTGCAAACCTTCCTTAACTTTCACAACAAGAGACTATCATTTTCATCAAACTTTTCTTTAGTCTCACATGACTAGTTTGGGATTAGTCAACAACCCTAACTTGAAATAATCATAACTATGTACCTGTAATGAATAAAGATCTAAAAATAGTACACAATGTTGTTCATTTTTTTTTATGAAATTCGTCTAGGTGTCACTACTTGGAATCTCTTATAAAAGGAGTTATAGCAAAAATGACATACCTTGCTGAATTCTGACTTATTCTAGAGAGTGACATTGTAGAGCATGCCTCACATGGAATATTTGTTGAATCGATCTGAAAATGTTACAAAAAATACTACAGATTGTATTCTAACCAACACATTTGGTCTTACTAAATTTGGATCTGTTATGAAGAATGTATGATGTTTTTACCCGAAACACTTGTTTTAGACTAGTTTTAGGACTAGCCACAAACCCTATTTTCTACGGAGTGTAACTCCAAAACTACAATGACCCACAAGCTAGAATTTTTACCACAGATATTGGGATATGTTTCCTCAATGGCCAATCAATTTCATGGTATGAATAATTCTATAAAATAAATTATTGCGAAAATGGTGAGATGAACTGTAAATAACACACCTTAGAAAGCATCATCAAAAGAATTTATCCTCCCTTGAATTCTAGCTTTCTTTTCTTCACCTTCCCTCTGAAATTTGGCTTATATATCCTTTGGTTACCTAAGTCACCTATAGATATTTAATATGCTCAATTTTGATATAAAATGAGAGAGCCTTGCCTCTGATTTATACTCTCCAAGTAGCTTCCTTAGAAGCATCTTCTAGGTCACTTTGCCCAGTTTCCTTATTTTAGGGTTAACCCACTTCTAATTTCTCCATTAAATTTATTATTTAAATGATTTATTTTGTATTCACTTTGAATTATAGTACACTCATCACTTCACTTTATTATTTTCCTTCTAAAATATCTTAAACCACTTTGACTAGTTTAACCTTTTGGGGCTTCTAGATGACATATGAGGGTCCTCCAACTTCGTAAGGCCATAACTCTCAAACTGTGAGGAGTTATGTGACGTTCCACATACCACCAGAAATGGAATGACATGTACTATCTATATATAATAGTCTTACCTTAAAATATATCAAAACTCATACCATTATCCATCAAACAAACTTGGGTCCATTACCCAAACCTGGGTTCTCCAACTTCTCATGGCCATAACTCTCTAACCATGAGGAGTTATGTGACGTTCCACATACCACTATAAATGGAAGGACATGTACTATCAATATAGAATAGTATTACCTTCTAATATATTAAAACTCATACAATTATATATGAGACATCCTTGGGTCCATTACCCAAACCTTTGTGCTACCAGAATTCACTACCAGAATTTCTTCAAGGGTTGACATCAATGAAAACCAACCTTAATCAACATTTATTCCCTTCATAGGAATTTCCAACTCCATAAAGTAAGCATCTCTATTTATAATACAAAAATAAGTACAGAATTTTAATCCAACACTTATATGGATGAATGTTTCTCTATTTTAAAAGGCCACCACGAGCAAGAGTTGAGATCACTTTCCTTTCCGACACACCCTCCTTGATCCCAACAATCATGCCACATGAATTTCTCACACCAAGTTCACTTAATTTACCTCTTCCTTGCCACACTTACCCTTCCAGGGTTAGGAATCCCCTTTCTACTAAAAATTCCCTTAGGTGATCCATCTTTCCAAGTATTTCATGAGCAAAAGGAGTGCCAACTTATATATTCTCACTTCTATGCATTCATTGGAAGCCTATATTCAATTAAATAACTTATGGCAATCACAGTGTCCCAATGTCATCACAATGACCTTCTTCTCAGGCTTTCCAACTTTGAAATATTCATCATTTGCATTTATTAGTTATATCCACCATCCACCTATGTCATAGCATAAAAATACAACTATTATGGGCCGTCTCTCTATCTTTCAACCAATTTTTAAAATATTTATTACAACAATTAGATTTCCAAAATATATACGTATTTCCACATAATACTTGTATTTCACTTATGTAGGTAGTAGTTCTTGTCTTCATTATGGATTTCTTTCATTGCCATATCCAAGAAATATATTTATGTAACTTTATTCTCCAAACAAGTCTTTCTTTTACTCCATAAAAACATGACTACTTTTGCATACCATCTTTTCACCACAACATCCACAACAACTCATGAATTTATCAATATTCCATCATTTCATTTGTAATCTTATTAATTGCAATGAAACATAACACATGTAAACCTATGTAGACTTCAAAGTGATTTATATTCTTGATTATAAGGATCCTCCATGTCTAGGATTATTAGGAATTGATTAGAAATTCGATAATGACACCATTCTAAATCTCAAATAGCGATGGATGTCATTTGAAAAGGAAGGTTGTTGAGTCATCCAACTACTGGATCCATCCTTGGGAGAGAGGTTTGTGGATCCGATAGAAGAATACATGGATGAGGGAACCCTATACCAGCTATACAACTTGACTGGAAGACACTGGGAAGACTATATTAACCCAATTGTCGATGGAGAGATAAGTTGGTGTAGCGTATATTGCTTCAACGATGACTTAGAATCTATGCTCAACTAGTGGCAGAGTGGTGAGTATGAGTAGTCCACATGATGGTGAAAAATAATTAAAGTGTGCAATTATATCAGTACAGATTTCATATACATCCCAATGTTTGACAGGATGATAGACCTCATAAAGTTTGTGTACCACATAAAGTAGAAGATTCACCCATAATAGTGGGTCATGGCATTAGATGTCATACTGGAAGAGACCACTCACACAATCCATTCCAATAATGAATTTAAGAATATATGTCAACATATATGTTAGCATATATGTGTGCATAACCACAACTTGCACACATGCATAATTTACTTATGCAAATCTATTCAATGCATCTCGCATTAATTTAATACTACCATATTCTTATGCCATGTATTCTACCATGATGAGTTGGAAGGTCTAGCCAATGTTTTGGTACATACTTTCTCAATCATATCGACACCTTCTTTCGCTTCCCAACAACACCATTTATATACCCTTTCTTTGTTAAATAGTCCCTTAGGCATACTAGAAGGCATATCCTTTCTTTTCTTTGTGGTCCCTTAGGAAACCACTCCCCTCTAAAGGTGATCTCATTGTTAGAAAGAAGGTTACAAACCATGACACCAATACAAGTAGGAAGACATTTGGACACTTGTGTAGCACTATATTGTCTCCATATCCAACATGATTATGGACTCACACATGGATATCTCTCTTGACATTCAGTTCTATAACATGTTATAGATCTTGACCTTCCTTGGCTATTAACTTATAAATAGAACAACTTGACATGCCATTTTATCTCATATGAATGCATTCAAAAGATTAAACAACCTTTATATCTCTAAATATTTCTACATTTACCACACCAAGTGGGATATCATTCACATAAATGCATTCAAAACACACAAACATATCAATTAAGTTATCAAATCCTAACTAAAGGAATTCTTACTTAAATTCCGTTCATCATCTATGCAACATAAGCACACTAAATACATACCTACATGGTTTCCATCAACTTATTTGATACTACCCAAGATCAATTGGTGTGTTATAGAGGCTCACATACTCCTTTCACCAACCTCTTGATCAACATTTTATTTTCCTCATAAGACTCATTATCATATGCAATAACATCATCCACATCTTCAACCATGCTATCAATCTTTTCTTGGTTACATAATATATCATTAGCCACATTTAATCATTATAACATATTTATGGCATATATATCAACATACTACTCTTAGTGTATAAGCATATTATATATATTCAATCATTTCCATATGCACTAAAAGAATATCAATATGCACCCATCATTAGCTCTTAGCATGCATACGAGTGCATATGGATTATAGCTATTTCATCTCTTACATTTCTAGCATTCCTATGCTTTGACGATATCAATACATAATGGCTTTCTCAATATTAAAATTACACCAATGCCACAAGAGAAATGTTAAGGAATTCTCCCTCATTATTATGGCTACCTTGCTAGCCATGTTCACAATTTTTTTTCTATAACACCTTCCTCAACATCTTGTAGCCTTCTTTAACATTGTTATAACTTATTTTTCTATCTTTAACCATACTCAAATCCCATTGGAGATAAGAACTCTTGTTTCTTCCATAATTAACATAGTTACCAACTTAACGAGAACTCTCTAGACTTCTCATTTTTTAGAGGCCGCATTTAGTGGCTATTTTTACCCCCAAATCAAAAGGTGGTGCTACTGATAGCACTCTTTTTTTAGGAGTGGTTAAAATTCTAACATATTTCCTTGACAACTGATATGGTTGTGGACAAGAACCTTAAAAATGACCCTCAAATCAAAAAGTGATGCTACCAGTAGCACTAGTTTGATTTTGGAGTGAAGATTACAAATTCACCAAAACCCTAGTCATGGAAATTGGTACAATCACGTATTAAAAAATCAAAATCAATTCATCAATCTCTTCTTGAAAATTTATTCATTAATTTTTTTGTATTTACTTCAAAAAAAATTTGAAAAAAAAAAATCGTGAGATAGTTTTTTTTTTAAATAACAAAAAAAACACCCTCTTTTTAAAAAAAATCGTAACCCAATTTTTTTTTTAAATCTAAAAATAAAAATAAAATTAAAAAATATGTAATTTGTTTTAAACG
>ML802021.1:74885-94842 GCA_009831015.1 Picea engelmannii
GATAATAAATTATCACCAAAGTACTATGGCCCTTATAAGGTGTTGCAAAAGATTGGTACTATGGCATACAAATTGGAGCTGCCTGCATCTTCACAAGTACACCCAGTTTTCCATGTTTCATGCTTAAAGAAAGTTATAGGCGATAAGATCCCAGTTCAAACTATATTGCCAGAACTTGACAAGGAAGGAAAAATGATATTGGATCCTGAAGCCATCACTGACACAAGAATTCACCAACTAAGGAATAGATCCATTTCAGAGTATCTCATTAAATGGAGGAAACTACCAGTTGAAGATTCCACTTGGGAAGATGAGTCTTTTATACAGAAGCATCCAGAGTTACTCAAGCGTTGCGGACAACACTTGTCTCAAGGGGAGGGGCATGTTAAGCCCTAATATTGGCTCATTACCACTTAATTGGGGCATATTAGATTAGTAATGTTATTTTATTTGTGGCGGCTTTAGGCCATTAGTTGTAATTTAGATTAGTAATGTTATTTTATTTATGTCGGCTTTAGGCCATTAAACCTCCTAGTCTCTTATATATACCAAGGAGACATTTTCATTTTGAATCATATTGTACTTGAACATTTAAGTGGGGTAAACGGAGGTTTCCCCCTCGAACAGGCTTATTATCTGAAATTATCTCTTTTTCAAGGCGTTGAGTACTTTTCCTGAGGTTTTTCTATGCTATATTGATGTTTGGTTCTTAACATATATGGGGCCGATCCCACTTGGGATTTTTTTGTGGATGCGGTAAACGAACAATATTACCCTGTTGGCAACTACGAGGACCAGTACATGAGATGGACCACACTGTTACACGTCAAAATTACTCAGCTGGATAAGTGTCGCATGTTCCTCTCAATTGTCGTAAGTGTTGCATCCTCCTTACAACTTTCGCAAGTGTTGCAAGTTGGTCACAAGTGTCGCAAATGATGTTCGAGCATACTGCCATGCTGATGACATTAAGGAGACACGTAAAACATCTCATGTGCTTGATTTGAAGAAGAAGAACTGGTTTACTGAAGTCAAATAACTCTTGACACCTGAAGAGAGCTCTGAAACATAGGTTTTGAAGGGGAGTGCTCCCCTATATCAGCCCTAGGAGCGTTGGCGCTCCCCTATAAGGCTTCAGGGAGCGTTATAACACTCCCCTGCCCCCTCTGAAGGAGCGCTTCTCATCTTGAGAGCGTTGGCGCCCCCCCAAAGCTTACCAGGGAGCGCTACAACGCTCTGATGCCCCTTCCAAGGGCACGCTTCCTAATCTGAGGCAATAGTTGGCCCATTGAGGAGAATAAGGGGAGGATCTTTCGAGATTAGGAGGTAGTTGTATTTGAATTATTGGTTTCATCAAGAGATCCCTGATCTGAGGAGGAAGTTCCCAACTTGTTCTAAAGATAACTCAAAAGGTTAAGCTCCTCTTAACCTATATAAACAGGCTCTATGATGGTGGAAAAGGGGAAGAACTGCTAGTATGAAACTTATGATCTTGGAGAAAAAACACATTCAGCCAAAGGAGAGTGATCAATGAAGCTGTTGTTGTCCAGGTTGTGGATCTTTCAGGCAAGGGTTAGACGAAGAGGACTCGACGAAGCTGTCACATTTGCATCTATGATTGTAAGTACTGTCGTCGTTATTCTCATCAATATGACACACTTGGCCTGTTTCTTTCTAGTTTGTGTATAATGTCACATGAACTTATCATTAATTGATAGATCTGTTTTCAAGATAATATCAATAGAGTAGGAAGTGGTTGTATCTTGTTTTGTCTACAGGATCCAGCAAGAAGCAAAGGATTGAAGCGCAACTAGGAGCGTGCAGGGACAAACGTCGATAAAGAGGTACTTCTATTATCCTCCCTTCCTACATGTTAGCTTGGATAGATTTGAAAGGAAGTCAGTGTCCACATTAAGCATTTTCTGTCTAGAGTTAGGGTCCACCTCTTAGAGGCGATCTACCTGTCCGCAGGGAGATTTTCCTACAACAGAAACTGGCAACTCCAGTGGGGAGATAGCCTCAAATCAAAACTTCTTGTTTTGATTTTCTCCTCATTGAAATTGTTCTATCCCTTGATTGTTTCAGACCTGGCTCACTCCTCTTTTGATTGGTTTCATGAGCTGATTGGCTCCTTACCTCAACACACTCAGCATAATTGTCGTAATTGAATTGCATTTTTTTTATTTTTGGACATTTCTGGGAGTTTTTAGACCCTGGCGCCCTTGTCCTAGTGTTAAAAAAGCGCCATCGCTCCCCCATATCTTTGCACAGAGTGCTATAATGCTCCTTGCCTTTGGAAACAAAGCGCCAGCCTCTTTTTGGCCAAAAAACCCTCCAGAATTGCTTTTTCTGGGTTTTGCCTCTGTGTCTCTTTTGCTGAGTAGCCTTGTGAGTCAATGTTTCTTCCCTTTCAGCCTTGACATCTATCTTTTTGAAGAACAAACATCTTACTAGTTGGATATTGTAGCCTTATTCACTATTGTTATTGAGTTTTTCTGTTGATTAGAGTCCAAGACTCATGCACTGTCTTTCTCTCTGTTTAAATGAGTAAAAACCTTGGTGAAGGTCATCAAAGGCCTATAGACCTCTTCATCTCGATTTTAGTCAAGATCATTGTTCTTCAACCTTTTCTTTTGGGTGTGAATTTTGTTTTTCTCTTTGATTGTTTCTTTTCTTTCGCTTTTCGTTTTGATTGCAATGAAAGGGTGTATTGTTTGTATGACTTTTGCTTGTGCTAGTTTGATTTTCATTCATACAAGATGATAACTAGAAAAACGAGCATTGTGTTGAATTGATCATTATTCATATACAAACGACAAAATGCATCTGCATGATTGATTGTGCATATTAGAAGGCATCTCAAAAGTTTTAGCATTGCATCAGGATTTGATTGAGAATTGTTTGAGGACACTCCGTATTCGTGCTTGTTAAGTGAAAAGAACTTTCTCTCTCCCTTAGATAGATGTTCATCGAAAATAAATGACTGCTTATCATATTCAATGCATTCTTCAGGTCAGAGTCATAATTCCATTCATTTCACTTCCATGCACCCCTTTTGCGTAAAGAACAACCATAAAATCAACGCTAATTAAAAATTATTTGGAACTTTTTCTTTTCTAGGATCCTCCACCAACAGTAGACTAGGCTTAGTACTTTGGATTAGGGCTGTGAGCATAACTCTCCAAAGTTTCCAAAACAAACACTAGAATCCTGAGTTAGGGAGAGTCAAATCCAGTTATCGTATAAGTCTGCCTGGGATCCCCCTCTCACACAGGGGTTACGCATGAGGTCGCATTCAGGTGAGCTATGGGGACTAACCCTCTGTGGTTTAACTGATTGTGGTGGTCAGATTGTATTATGGGGATCACTTTGGGGCAAATCCACAATTGCTATGTGGAAGCCTTTTAGTTGATTTCGGGCTCGATACCCTGCCCGTACGTTCGGATCGGACTATCTACTGTCCCCGCCTAGGGGCTGACTGCGAATTGGTAACCTTAGTGGCCATAATATTTAGGGTCTTACACAAGGTGACAGTGATGGGAAGTCTCACTGTACCTGGAGAAGACATTGATCAAACTCACTCGGGCTCCTTGGAGGGTAAATCCACAATTATTGCATGGAATCTTGCACCAAGGGGTAAGTCTGTTAAGTAGGTCGCCATTGTAACTGTTCCACCCTATCCCCGCCCCTTCTGGACTTGATCACGCGACGTTGGATTTCATCACCAACTAGTACGGTCATCAAAAGAAGGTCCTGCTTGCTTGGTTGTGATTCTTAGATTTCTTTAGCGTGTGCTGTTTCTTTTCGCTAGTTGGCCATAGATCTCTTTCATCGACTCTTCTTCGCCAACATCGACCATCCACGATGCTCGTGGAGGCTACAGGGAATTCCTCCAGAAAATATGGAAGGAAACACCCCTTTACCCCCTCATTCCACGGAGGAATATCCTCAACAGAGCGAGGTTCAAAATACTACAACATCCCAGGAAGAAGTTCCCAGTCCTTTGGAGAATTTTCGAATTGTTTCAGAATCTTTGGAATCTTACCGCATTCCGGAGGGATATGAACGACAGATCCTCCACTTGAATTCCACTGGAGAATTTGTCGTCGTTAATCCTTCTAACATTCCGGCTGGGTCTTCTCAAAACCCTTTAGCCAATGACCCTTTTTGGACCACAAACGTTGTTCGAAGTCCACCACGCTTGGTGTGAGATCTTTATGGAACAAGGGAAGGTGTTGATGCACCTTTTTCCTACACTATACCCCCAAATCACTTCACCGGTACCACCATTTTTATAGCCACACCACCCGTTGGTCCGAACACACCATCCGTTGGCCCAAGGTCTACTATTCCCCTCCAGACATCCCATTCGACAATGGCCCCACACATTCCGACTATCCCCACCGGTAACGCGGTAGTCAATCAAGCTCTGATTGGCACACCTGTAACACCAAGACCTACACTCCCTTTTGGATTCAGGGCACTGAATGCTTCCACTACCACCACTACCCAAAATACTACCCAAGTTATACCGAGAAGTTCCATACCCATCCAACAACGCAGAGGGACCGGTCTTGGTGGTCCTAATCCGCTCGGAGGTACCAATCAGTCATTTACATCCGGCTCTTAAATCCTGGGAACTCTACCTCAAACTAGGGGGCATCCTCCCACTGGAGGACAAATTCCATTTGGAGGGATCCCTAATGCTGGGGGGCATCCTCCCACCAGAGGACAAATTCCATCCGGGGGGAACCTTAATGCTGGGGGGCATCCTCCCACCGGAGGAAGAATTCCATTCGGGGGGCACCCTCATTCTGGGGGGCAGCCTCAATCCAGAGTCTACCATGAACCACAAGGACAAAATGTGTCCACCACACCCAATCCATGGAGCATCCCTTTTCAAGGAAACCCACATTTCTCCACAGGACAAAATGTTCAGACTCCGCAACAACCCCCTTATGGACAAATGCCAAACCCACCCTATAACCCACAAAACTCATCCGGTTATCCTCCGCTCACACATGCTTCTCAAAAGATCTCAAATCCTGCGTACCTTGGTCAAAACAAACCTCACATGAGAGGGCCCACGAGTTATAACTATCCACATAACCCAGTAATGGGCCCCACTGGTGTCCCTCTGCCACACCAACATTACCCACAATTTAACCGACAACTACCCTTTCTAGCTACCCTGGACCTTCCAGACTTGTCTTGGTTAACGAATGATCCTATTTATCATTCTCCGGTTTGGCCAGCTATTCCAGCTAAACTTCCTTCTGACATCCCAAAATTCGACGGAAATCCTGGAGAAGACCTGAACAACCATGTGATGACTTTCCATTTGTGGTGTTCATCCAACTCCCTCATGGATGATTCAATTCGTTTGCATCTTTTCCAATGAACACTTACGGGTTCCATAGCGAAATGGTATATTGAATTACCACATGAATCTTTTCACGATTTCAACTCCCTCACCATGTCCTTCCTCACGCACTTCCAACTGCCCATTCGATATGAGACGGGTACTGAACTATTAACCTCCCTTCGTCAGACAACTTTGGTACATATCTCCGACGATATTCATGAATGGAGACGAAGACGAAGGCTAATCAAAGCGGTCATTCCTGACCAATTATTAGCAGAATGGTTCACGAAATCGTTGTTACCCCAGATTGCTTGTGACGTTTCCATGGGTGGTGTCATCACCGAGGAAGAAGCCATTGCCCGAGCTCAATACTTAGACTTAGTCTATTCACAATCCAGCACTCTGTATGAATTGATACCGAACGCTACCCATGCCACTAACGATCCATCCAAACCATCGACTGCTTCGCATGCAGATGGAGTTATTGGCTCCGTCAAAACCCAATCTGCTACCCAATCTACTGGAACGATCCAGCGGCCTGCTTCGGCGGCTGCTCCCAGTTCGACTGCACCCTTTTCTACCCCCCCTCAAACTCATGTCTCTGATGTAAATGCGGTCCATTCAACCCCTTCACAACAACTTGGGGGCAAGAAGAAAGCGAGAAACAAACCAAAGAAGAACAATAACAACGAACAACCAAAAACCCAACCACAAACCCCTGCTGCCAGAAAACAGCCGCAATGAAAACCGAAATTCCCATGTCTCATTTGTGGCGACGATAACTACACTCGAGCCTACCCACATCGCGATGAAGTGGCCAAACTTTTCAAGGGAAATTCACAACCCACTGTGCTCACTCAGCCTTTTCCGCAGCAACAATCCTTGGTTGCACAAACCCCCACGCTGGGGGGCAGTTCCAACCAACTCCATGATGAGGCCTCGACAAGTGCCCACATTTACATGTTTAACATAGTTAATCTAACCACTCGCTCTGCGACATATGACACGCCAGTTAAACCTGATAAACCGAAGATTTCTAACGGTTCTTCGTCAGACTCGTTACCATCCTTTATCAATCCTCCATCCATTATCCCTCCATCTGGGCCACTCCAGATTGAGAAACCTTCGTTTGAATCTATCTTACGCTCTCCTAAGAGCACCATCCAAAAATCTACCTTCAATCCTAATTCACGGGCTGACCAAAATTACAACATTATAGAAGATTTGGCCCAAGCCCCGTGTGCCATGTCCGCCTTGAAAGTTCTACAACACTGCCCCAACCAACGTAGAACACTCTTAGCCACCATTGGTGCTTTTGATCTTGAGTCATCAAACAATATCACGTTTAATCTAGACGATCATCAACCGCGACTCTCCCACCAGCTATCTTTCCAAATCGATGTTGTTGTTCACAATCAACAAATCCACCAGACTATCCTGGATGAGGGAGCCTCCACCTGTGTCATGTCTCTATCCTTTTGGAAAGGTTTGAAATCACCAGCCCTTAACAAATCCGCTACCATGTTACGCACCTTTGATGGATGAGGTTTTCATCCTCATGGATTATTACAATCCTTAGCCGTTCAGTTGGGCGAAAAAACTGTTACCGTTGACATTGAGGTGGTCGATGCTCCTCTCGATTACAACCTACTACTTGGAATAAGTTGGTTCTACTCCATGACTGTTGTCGCCTTGTTGGTGTTTCGATGTGTACAATTCCCCCATCAAGGAAAAATTGTTACCGTCGATCAGCTTGATTTCTGTACACCTGACGCTCGTATCCCTGCTACCAACAACATTCCTTTCCTCGGAGACCACCCAGTTACGTATGAAAGCGTTGGTGTTGGCTTATTGAAATATTCTAGCCTCATGGGTACTTTCCCTACACCACTTCCACCTACTGCACATCATATTGCCATTGTCAATATGATCTCGACTATGCCTTATCAATCCTTGGAATCATCTGACCCGTGGATTGTACATAGTCCTTTGGAATTTGATGTGCTTGGTAACACTATGTCACTTAGCCCAGCCGAGGCTGCATACGTAACTATTCAATCTACCTCTCCCTCTTCGAATACTTCACATTCGTTGGCACCCGATGCTTACTCGGTGCCCTTGTGGTTGGATTCCCTATCATCTGTTGTTGATTACATTTCCCACATTTTTCCTTCGGATGAATCCGTCATGGAAATGCTTAGCATTGACGATCTGCCCTGGGATGATAACCACCATTGATCCTCTTTTCTTCCACCTTTGGAAGAAATCTACCAAGACATACGATCTGTCTTCCCTCTCGATATTACCGAAACTCCGCAATCTCCTATCCTCACACAAGATACTCTCTCTGAGGGGAACTTGGGTAACATCTCCACTATGATCACGATTAACATTTCAATGAAAGAAGGTGTCATGGAAAACATCAACCTTGGTGCTAATTGCAGACCCGACGAAGTGGTTTCTTACACCACTTTGTTCAAGGAATTCTGCGATGTCTTCGCATGGAGTTACGAGGAAATGCCAGGGATCGACCCTTCAATCATCGTACATGAAATCAAAACCTACCCTGACGCAAAATCGGTTCGGCAAAATCTTCGCTCGGTTCATCCCAAGAAAATCGCAGCTATAAAGGCAGAAGTTGAAAAACTTCTAAAATCTGGCTTCATCTATCCCGTCCCTTTAACCGAATGGGTCTCCAACCTTGTTCCGGTTGCTAAGAAACAAGGAACCATCCGTGTTTGTGTTGACTATCGATACCTCAACAAAGCTTGTCCTAAGGACAACTACCCTATGCCCTTCATCGATCAAATCATCGATAATTGCACGGGGAGCGTAATCTTCTCTTTCATGGATGGTTTTTCTGGATATAACCAAATTGAAATCTTACCCGCTGATCAACACAAGACAACCTTCATCTGCCCTTGGGGTACTTTCGCCTACCAAAAGCTACCTTTTGGCCTTAAAAATGTTGGTGCTACTTTCCAGTGAGCCATGTCGTACACTTTTCATGACATCAAACATATAGCAGAACTGTATCTCGATGATTTACCCACACATTCGCTAAATCGATCCGATCACATTGATCATTTACGAGCAATTTTTATTCGATGTTGGTTCTACCGTATTTGTCTGAACCCATACAAATGCATTTTCACTGTCGAATCCAGTCGAATCCTCGGTTTCATTGTCTCCAAAGATGGGATCAGGGTGGATCCCTTAAAGATCAAGGCCATCTTAGCCTTACCTCCACCTACCAATTTAACCCAACTCCAAAGTTTGCAAGACAAAGCAAACTTTCTTCGTCGTTTCATCTGCAATTATGACGAGATCACTAAAGGATTTATGTGGTTACTGCAAAAGAATGTCCCTTTTATCTGGGATGACACCGCTCAACGGTCATTCGAAGCTCTCAAGCATGCTTTGACCCATGCACCTTTGTTACATCCCCCTGAATATACAAAGGATTATATCCTTTACTTGGACGCTTCTACTTCCACCATCGCAATGGTGTTAGTCCAAGAAGATCCCAACGATGAAGAACACGTGATTTATTGTCTGAGCAAGAGTTTATCTGGACCCGAACTCAGATATTCGCATGTTGAGAAACTGGCTCTAGCGGCCGTCATCGCTGTCCAAAGGTTCCGCCACTACATCTTATTACGCACCACCATGGTAATCGCAGACTCCAACCCAATGTATCACATCTTGACACGTCAAGTACTTGGGGGAAAATATTCAAAATGGATCGTTATTCTCCAAGAATTCAATCTCGAGTTTACGAAGGCTAAAGCCAAAAAATCCCTAGTGTTTGCCGAGCTCATCTGTGCTCTCCCTCGTGTCGATGAAATCATTGAACCTATAGATTCTCTCCCCGATGAATCTCTCTTCCTCATCAGCACCTCTGATCCTTGGTACGGAGACATTCTCCTATACCTCCAAACCCAACGTTTTCATCCCAACATCTCTCGCGAAGAGCGTCGACACATTCGTCATCACTCTCGCCGTTATATCATTCTCGGCGACAATTTGTATCGTCGTGGTATTGACACCATCCTTCGGCGATGCCTGATTCACGAGGAGGCTGAACACGTTTTGAATGATTGTCACCTTAGTACCTGTGGCGTTCACCTTTCCGGGATGGCCACAGCCCAAACAATCCTACGTGCCGGCTACTTTTGGCCCTTGATTTTCAAAGATTGCATCTAGGCTGTCAAAAAATGTCCACCCTGCCAAATATTTAACATGAAGGCATGCACCCACCCTATGGCGCTGCATCTGATTATCGCCATCGACACCTTTGCCAAATGGGGCATCGATTTCATGCAGTGTAAGCCTACCGCAGTCGGGGGGCACGGTTACATCATCGTCGTCATCGACTACTTCACCAAATGGGCTGAGGCTATGCCTACCTTCCTGAATGATGGTCGTACTGCAGCTCTTTTCCTCTTCAACCACATCATAACTCGTTTTGGTGTACCACATGCCATTGTCACTGACCATGGTGCACACTTCAAAAACCAGATGATGAGCGAGTTACATGTCAAATTGGGTTTTCGCCATGAAAACTCATCTCCTTACTACCCTCAAGCGAACGGACAAGTTGAGGCTATCAACAAAGTCCTAAAAACCATGATTCAATGCATGGTAGGGGAAAACAAAACATCATGGCATTTACAGTTGTTCTCCGCTCTCTGGGCCTATCGCACCTCTGTGAAAAGTTCAATTAGATTTACTCCTTTCTAGTTGGTCTATGGAATTGAAGTCGTCCTACCAATCGAGTGTGAGATTCCATCACTCAAACTGAAAGTATAACTCCTGCCCCATACTTCTGCTGAAGAAGAACGATTCTTGTATCTATCCAAATTGGACGAAACGTGTCGCGATGCTGCTCTCGCCAATGAGGCACATCGGAAACGAATTAAAAGTCAATATGACAAATCCATCCACCCTTGGACTTTTGCAGAAGGAGACTTAGTCCTTGTTTACGACCAAGCTCACGATAAATTGGGGATAGAAAAGTTAGAACCCATGTGGCATGGTCCCTACATCGTGAAACGTGTCCTACATAAAGGTGCCTATGAATTAGTTGATCATGACGGAATTTCCCTGGGAGAGCCCCGAAACGGGCTTTACCTTAAGAAGTACTATGCCTAGATCACCTATCATTTGTACTTTGTACATTATTGTATTTAGTTTGTTGTGTCTACTTCTTTCGCGTGCTCGAGTCTTTACCATTGCTACTCATGACTGTGCATGTGTTTTCATGTGTAGATGACGTCTTCCTTTCCTATATTTTTTGGGTTCGCGAATGGCGCTAGCCGACATACCCTGAACATTGCTTCAGCAGCTTGGGTTATTTACCAATTTGACCAGGTGGTGAGTTCAGAAGGCATCTGTTTACGACCAACAACCAACAATATGGCAGAATATCACGCTGTCATTGGACTGTTGACCCAAGCCTCCTCTCTAGGTATCTCTCGCATCATTATCTATTTAGACTCCCAACTCGTGGTTTATCAACTCAACCCCATATATGCTATCCGTAGTCCTATCCTGCTACGTCTACAGTTGCAAGTCCACAATCTCGAACGAATGTTCGATTACATTGAATATAGACACATTCCGAGAGAACTTAATAGTGTTTCAGATTCTTTAGCTAATTATATCATGGATTGGTATCTCGCCCACATATAAGATTTAAGGAAAGCAAAATTGTACATTACATGTAAATTAAAACACATCACAGACATCATCATGTACAAATCATTGGCATCATAAAAAATCGAAACTGTATATATATATATATATGGTGTGACTAAAATGTTTGCATTACATCAAAAAGTAGGTAGAAGATAAAAATATTGGGTCTTTCCACCCATACAACGTCGCCTGACAAGGCATACAAAACATGATCACCGGAGAGACTCTAATCTCCCTGCACTACATTATGTTGTGAGTAACACACTACTGCACGCACTACGTGCCTTAATAGAGAATTGATATTCTCCGGTACTCCTACAGCGTGTCGCTGCTGATGTAAAGGCACTTCCCCCCTCCGTAGAGGAGGGATTACCATCATAAGGCCTTGGAGGTTTCTCTCAACCTCCCCGAGACCTACTGCTGGTACTGCCGGATCTGCTGCGACCGAGATGCCTCCGCGACGTCCTAGTACTGGTATATCAGCTGGGTGCACTGCTCCCTTGTTTGCATGTTGGAAACAATACATATGTTAAAACTCTTCTACATACCCAAAAAAATACATATACATCAAAAACTTAAAAACAAAAACTAGACAAGGTATGGCTCAGTCTCTTACCCGACTCATCCCAGCCTTCCCCCGCAGGCAGAATCATGTCCATGCTCCCACGGAAATCTACATCATCATAAGGGAAGTCCTCTATCTAGAGGTACTGTCGTCTCAGCCAGGCGAAGAAATCGCCAGTGAAATGGAACTATGACTCCGACACTAGACTTGGAGACAGACTAGTCCACCTCTCCATCCTAGTTTCATCCACTGGTCGTACCACTAGTGCTATCTGAGGTTGCATCTGAGGGATGCGCTCTAGAAAAAATGAGACCAAAAACGAGCCATAGCCAAACTGCTTCTGACCAGTCCTGCACCGTGAGATCTGTTCCTTCACATTTTGAAGGAACGATGCACTCCAGTTGAACAGTGTTGGTTCCAAACACTGAACACCGTAAGCCACCTGCGATCTTGATGCCAGATGAGCGCTAGTGCTGCCTCTCACGATGGTGATAGCAAATAGCATAGACCGGAGGGGAAAATCTCGAATATCCTTGATAGGGATCCTGCCCCCTACCAACCTTGCTCCTGGGATGAAATGGCATGCCAGATACACATCCACTTGTTCAGGTAACGCCCTCTTCCCAGTGAAATATATGGGGACCCCTCTTTTCGAGAGGCCTATCAAAAAGTACACGTCTTCTAATTCAATGGTTAGAAGTTGTGTGCCGATTCAGAATCCTTGTTCTGCAACATCCAAGAGGCCAATCATATGTTCGAGCAATAAAACCTCTTTCTTGATCTTTTGCAACTTGAATAATTTGAGCAAACCACAAGATCGCAAAGCGGCCCGTGTATGAGGACTTCGTAAGGCGGCTAAGGCATCCATCTCATGTTCCCTCTCTTTCCATTCAATCATGATTGCCGAAGTTACCTACAAAACAAAAAAAATCAAAGAATTCGTTATTTCCACATTTTGGCAATTTCGACAATTTTCAAAAGCAATTTAAAACATGAAATAAGATCCCCACATCATTTAAAAGCAACCACTCACTCTTTTTAACCACCACGTCCTCTCCTAGATATTTAACATTTATCAAACAATGATAAAAATGTTTTAAAAATTAAAAACGACTTTGGGGGTTGCGTGGGCACTTGGGAGGATTTTTTATGAGTTCTTTTACTAAAAATGACCTATCTAATTGACCACAAGGGTGTTGATATCTTAACCATCCTTCTCTAAAGCATTTTTTGTAAAAGAATTCCCCTTTTCCATTAATTTTTAAAAGAGACCGATTTGGTTCTAATTGGGGCGACTTAGGGCTTCATGTTTTAAAATAAATAATGCTATGAAAATGGATGTGAAACCATGCAATTGAAAGAACAAGAGATGGACAACTACCTGGTCCAAACAACGAGTAAAATAGTGAACCGTAGCTCCGACAGCGAGAAAAACAAGATCTTCTTCAAAATGAGATTCTCCACTACTCCAAAAATCCTTACAAAATGAAATGGTAAATGAATTTTCAATCAATTGTTATTTATAAATTTTCATTTTTTATAAGGTATGGTCATTTTTTGGGTTTCTCTAATGATGTAATGGCTTCACTAAACCCTGGTTTGTAGTTCTGGCATCGCAGGTTTCCTGGCAGTCCTAATGGATTACTCACCTTGTCACACTTATGAGCATAGTCTTAGTTCGTTCTAGAGCTCAACAATATGAGAACGTAACCGGGTAAATTTTTATCTCTTTTTCGGACCCGTACGGATACAAACACATGAAAAAGGAACCCCCCTGGAGTCTTCTTTACCCTTTTCAGACTCTCTAAATATGAAAATATTGTCGAGTGATCTTGCTTCCTTTCACACTCGTTAAAAGGTCAGAAAGGGCATCTTTCGAGCGATAGTTTAACCCTTTTTCAGTCTCATTGGACTACTATATGAAAAAGGAACTGAGAGAGTTCTCTTTTAAGTGTTTTTCCAAACTCTATAATCCCAAAAAACCTTCGACTTTTCTGTCTTTGGACTCGTTAAAGCACACATCGACAGGCCCATATGGGACCGAACCCTTACTTCTTCCATTTCGTTAAACAAAGGAAGAGGAACTTACCGAAGGTGAGTTATATCGAGCATGTGTTATCCTCCTCAAGCTCATTAAATCAAAAAGAGGTACTCATCTATCTGGATGGGGGAAAAAATTGAAAGGAGCAAGCCAAGCAGTCTTTTGAGAACATCATCCAGCACTTCTTAGAGTCTCCCTTGAACACGACACTTTGTCATTTGCACATATCATAATCCACTGAACCTCTGCACTAAGCCAATCCTTTGAGTTCCTTTCGCTCCTTTGGGTCACCCAACGCAAGTCACGATACCCACTGCATAGTTTTGGTCCATGTCACATTTTGTTGTTGTGCCTCAGTGTTCAAGGGAAGTATCTGTCTCGGGGGTCAGCCATCCCAAATATCTTGCCTCAAAACCTGTGTTAGTCCATGTTCGTTTGATCTGCCAATTACATCTCCATGTCTATTTCGTGTCATTGATGGGGGATACATCAAGGCCCTCCCTCGATGAGTCTATTCCTGTCAACTCCAACACATTATCCGGAAATCAGACTTAGAAACCAGTTAGTACTTTGGGACCTGTATGCCTCAATGGCAGACCTCCTCATGCTTGACAGTGGGTTTACATCATTGACCCCTGATTGAATGATTCCACGAATGTTTGACTTCAGATTATCTATTCACATTCACTGGAATGTACTAGGGTACCTTGGGAATCATTGACATTAATGGTGATCTCCCTCACACTTGTTAATGGTTCACACCATTGACCGGTAATCAAGTGGTTTCTGCCATGTTCGATGTCAAGACATCTATTTGCATGGTCAGATTCGTACCATATTGGGATTGGTAAGAATAACCTGGGTTGAGCGATCACTTTGATATATGCTTTGCCCAGGCTGTGAAGGAATTACTGTTGGACAAAAAACACATACACTGTAACATAGATCCACTTTGTATTGGTCGTGGCTATGTATTGTCATCTCGTAGATCCACTGTGTATTCTTCGTGGCTACGATCAGTCCGAGTCATCAGAATATAGATCCACATTTTATCTTCGGTGGCTATACCTTTTTTATCAATACAATCATGGATCCGCAGTGTATTTTATGGCGGCCATATCCTGCTAAGTCTTGATCACCCAAGCATAGGTATGCCTGCCTTGGGTTTTGAAATATGTCATGATATTTGTTGGATGTTTGTGTGCAGCTTCTGTCAGGTTCTCCAAGTCTATACCCTTGCTTGGGAATTTACAAAGTATTTCAATTATCAGTTGACATCTTCTAAATTCATACTTTGGGGGGCAATCTGTTACATGTCAAAATTACTCAGTTGGATAAGTGTCGAATGTTCCTCTCAATTGTCGTAAGTGTCGCATCCTCCTTAAAACTTTCACAAGTGTCGCAATTTGGTCACAAGTGTCGCAAATGATGTTCAAGCATATTGCCATGCCGACGAAACTAAGGAGACACTTAAAACATCTCATGTTCTTGATTTGAAGAAGAAGAACTAGTTTACTGAAGTCAAATAACTCTTGACACCTGAAGAGAGCTCTGAAACAGAGGTTTTGAAGGGGAGTGCTCCCCTATATCAGCCCTAGGAGCGCTGGCGCTCCCCTACAAGGCTTCAGGGAGCGTTATAACACTTCCTTGCCCCCTCTGAAGGAGCGCTGCTCATCTTGAGAGCGTTGGCGCTCCCCCAAAGCTTACCAGGGAGCACTACAATGCTCTGATGCCCCTTCCAAGGGAGCACTGCCTAATTTGAGGCAGTAGTTGGCCCACTGAGGAGAATAAGGGGAGGATCTTTCGAGATTAGGAGGCAGTTGTATTCGAATTCTTGGTTTCATCAAGAGATCCCTGATATGAGGAGGAAGTTCCCAACTTGTTCTAAAGATAACTCAATAGGTTAAGCTCCTCTTAAACTATATAAACAGGCTCTATGATGGTGGAAAAGGGGAAGAACTGCTAGTATGAAACTTATGATCTTGGAGAAAACACACAGTCAACCAAAGGAGAGTGATCAGTGAAGCTGTTGTTGTCCAGGTTGTGTATATTTCAGGCAAGGGTTAGACGAAGAGGACTCGACGAAGCTGTCGCATTCGCATCTACGATTATAAGCACTTCCGTCGTTATTCTCATCAATATGACACGCTTGGCCTGTTTCTTTCTAGTTTGTGTATAATGTCACATGAACTTATCATTAATTGATAGATCTGTTTTCAAGCTAATATCAATAGAGTAGGAAGTGGTTGTATCTTGTTTTGTCTACAGGATCCAGCAAGAAGCAAAGGATCGAAGCGCAACTAGGAGTGTGCACGGACAAACGTCGATAAAGAGGTACTTCTATTATCCTCCCTTCCCACATGTTAGCTTGGATAGATTTGAAAGGAAGTCAGTGTCCACATTAAGCATTTTTTGTCTAGAGTTAGGGTCAAGCTCTTAGAGGCGATCTACTTGTCCGTAGGGAGATTTTCCTACAACACACACTACGGCAAGAGAGGGGCCAAGCAGTTCCGGAGTTCACCAATACCTTCCATACCTTGCGCACCAAGCTGGGTATCAAAGACTCCGAGCAAAATTTGGTTCTGAAATACCGTGGGGCTCTACACAGATACATCCAAACTGAAATGGATTTTTTGGACATCTCATTACTCAGTTCTTCCTATCGATATGTTGTTAAAATCAAGAAGAAATTTAAGCACCGGAACAAAAGGGAGTTCAGGTCTACAAATCTGCAATAACCAACGTATGACAAAGACAACCCTAAAAAACAGTCTCCCGAAAATCCACATGAAAAGAAGGGTCACGGGAAGACAAAGAAGGACATTAGAAAATGGTACGATTTTCAAAAAATCCCCTGGCACAACACCGATGAATGTCGCTCAAAACAGTCATTAGTGGCCGAGATCAAAGAGAAGGATCCGAACCATAATTTAGAATCTGATTCTGAAAATACCGGTAAAGGACAGATCATTGATGCAGACCCCACTGCTATTATCGCGACCGCAACAATTCAACCAGAAGAACCAACAGATCCTCAAGAGGGGGAGCATCTTTTTCATTCACAGATGTGGGTGAAGGGGACCCCACTGCATTTTATTGTTGATAGCGGAAGCCAAAAGAACCTCATCTCAGCGGAGGTTGTCAAACAGTTGGGATTGTCGACAAAACCACACCCGCAGCCATACAACATCGGGTGGCTTCACCAAGGACGAGATCTTTGTGTCATCCAGTAGTGTCGATTGTCATATGGCATCCAACCCTTCAAGGATGAGGTATTATGTGATGTTGCCCCACTGGATGTCTGTGATGTTCTCTTGGACCAGCCATATATGTGGAAGCGCCATGTTATTTATCAATCTCGACCTCGTAGTGTTATTGTCACTCTGGGGGGTCATCTCTACAGAATACCAGAGGTAGTTCCCACTACTGTTCCACCTAAAAAGTGTCACAAAGTAGTATCTTATACTGCAAAATTTAGCTTCTTCAAAATCTTTTCAAAAGGAGAACAAAAGGACACTGCAACCACTACAGCCTTGCCCCAAGCACCTTCTATCCTACAGAAGCAGGTCGACAAGGCTGTAGCAAAATGCAAAGATTCCTTCTGCACAACATTCTCTCATAGAGACCGACTTGTTGAACAACCTCAACCTCAATGGGTTCATGATAGACTTCCACAAACTGAGCAGTATGACGTCTCCAGCAAGACAAGCAGCTCACCAAGATGCGGATTCAACAAACGCTTTTCCTTCTCCCCCAGGAACTCAACACAATGGATACCATTACTTTCTAAGTAGGGAGGATTGATCTAGGTTGATATCGGTGGCCACCCACCTTTTCCAACTGGCTCAAAACAACTTTCTGACAATTTTGACAATTTACTATTTTTAGCAGGTTTTAACTTTCGGGGCCATTTTGAGGGCCTAAATAAATGTTTTTCGATATCGAGGTTCTCAATGATATTTAAAGGCATAATTGAGCCCCCAAAATGAATCTCCTCAATGATACCTTTCCAACGAGGTATCATACGCCTAAAACGAAGACCGTATGCAAAAGTTACGACCCCGGGAAGTTGATGTACTAACTTACCCAAACGGGGCCCACATGACTTTTGGCGCTTCATCTCCTAGGGGTAGATTTTTGGATGTCTAGGACTTTTGGCATTCATGTTTATTGTAAAAAGGCCTTTAGAGCCTCATTGTAATCATCTTCTTACGAATGCGAGTAGCCATCACATCTCTTCTCAGAGATAAGCTACCACCATTCTAGCGAGTCTTTCACTCTGTATTTTTACAGTCTCTGTACATTTATTTCATTAATAGAAATCGTGTATTATTGTATCTCTGTGTTTATGGTTGTATCTCTGACATATTCCTGTTATATTATTGGATATAGGCGATATAGCTGTGCATTTCTTTATTATATCTTTGCTGTCATTTCGTGCCGAAAATAAATCTGGATCAAAAGTCTTGTCCTTCCTAAAGTCTTGTCCTTTCTATGGTTATTGGAAAGCGGGAAGAGATTAACTTGGGACTGCATTATCATAAGAGGATTTGTAAACCCTTCAATCTTCCTTATGTGCAAATTGGAAGGAGAAAGATTGAAACATTTGTTTAATGAATGTAGAGAAGCCTCCATTATCTAGGATAAAGGTGCTACTCTATTCCATCAGTTTGAGAGGATCCAAGGAGACATAATACAAGCTATATATAGATGGAAAGAAAACCCTTTGAAAAATCCTTTGTTAAATAGAGTGTGGAACTCTTTCCCAGGGTTTTTGGTTTTTTGTCTATTGATGTGAGCATTTTGTACATAGGTACCTATCATGGTCTTGTAGTAGGGACTCATTTACTTGGGATACTAAACCCTGACCCAGGGAGACAAGGTTTGAACCTATGACCTTTCCCCTAACCAAGAGAGTGTGCTCACGTCTAACCATCTGTACTATCCCATGGGGCTGATGGATCTCTCATTACTGAACTCTTTTCAGGTAAAAATTGGGCCTGAATTCATCCAGATTTTTAGGGGTAGCTTGAGTTTGGCATGGATGAAAGTTCCATGCATTTCAAAACCTTACCCTAGGGGTTTTTCTCTTAGAAATCGAGAAGGAAGCCATTGCACAAGATTCACACACAAAGAATAGTTTGTATTACTTAATAGACAAATGGAGGTTACATATATAGCATGCAGATCACTGACTCCTAGCAATCTAGATCCTAAGAAAGTGGATCTAATTAGCTAAAAATAGTAAACCTAGAAACTCATAGTTACAACAGTCATAGTTAACCTAGAAACTCACAGTTACAACAACTGTAAGCATTATCTCTAACACCCTCCCTTAATGCTTACATTACAAATATCACAATCACAAATTACAAAACATAACAAAAGGTTTCAACACAAATTTTGTCATGTCTGTCTCACTCGTCCTCATATGTAGTTACACCCATCTCTGAACTTCATAGACACGCTCTTTCTCTCCATCATCTTTGAGCTACCACTTCATACAACACAAATACAACCGCTTCCAACCATCTTTGAAGTATCTATAGGACCGACGATTCTAAACTACCCCGAAGAATAGTATCGATACAAAAATATTCAGTAATCGATCTTACAAAATGACCTTTTTACACACACTTACCAACACAATGACAACCCGTAACTGATTAGCTTGGAACACCGAAGTACAACAAGACCTTCCATCATTTAACAAAATTGCTGACATACTCAAACTAGTAATGCATTCTTATAGCACCGAAGCACTCAAGAACTACAAGATTGAATTACATCACCCTGTTTTATATTTGGTTCTTCATAATCATATAAATTTACAAATCACAAACTGCACACCAAATAAAAACATTTAATACTACACACAGATCCAAGAACATTATAGACATCTTTTACTGTAAATTTCAGACCTGGCCCCATAATGAGACTGCCTGTGATTCTCAGCGACTTCAACCTGGAAATGAATCTTAATAATTTGAGGCCTAAATACTAAACTCTGAAATCCTAAAACTGTTGCGATCTCAATCGGAAAAGGAGATAGGATCTGGAATCAAAGATGACCACTAGCATATTATTGAAGTCCACTTTGGCCAATTCCAAATATTTTGCGTTGTTAATGTATGGCATCATGCTCCTGTCAAGACAAACAACAAAACACATTCACAAAATAAATCTATTCTCACACTTCTACAGAAAATTCAGAAATTCAACACTCCCTAAGCTAAATATGTTCAGAGGATCAGCTCTCTCACATATTTTTGGCCCTCCCATGAAG
>ML802021.1:135314-145666 GCA_009831015.1 Picea engelmannii
GCAATTGCACCTTGATTGGATTTTGTGTGGCTATTGGGAAATATCGCCAGCTCTTTCAGGATATGCCCCCTTTACCCCTCATTATAACCAATTATTTCATCCTTCACTAGTTTCTCTTCCAGTGACTTTAGACCCCACTGTTGGGTACTATTGGAAGGTCCAGTGCTATTTGAGAGGGAGGACGTTATGTCTTCTAGGACACAAGCATTTTCTTTCTTTTGATTCCCCACGCGGACAAAAACCACTTACCCACATATATGCTTCTTTTTCAAAACATTTTATGTATGATGCACATCTGATTACAGTTAGATTTGGATATATATATTGTGTACACATTCAACGCAAAGGCTCTTGTTTCTATATTACTCTTACCACTCTTTGCACACAATCACGCAGCTAGTTGGACATAATAGGGGAACCACAGAACCCTCGTCATTCACGACGCTTGCTAAACCTCCCTCCTATCTTAGGGGGAGTGTCTGGTCTTGCCCATTCATCGGCACCTCCTTCACACACTCCTGTAAGTGCTACTATTTTAGGATCAGCTTTGCTTCGTTCTACATTACTTGGGTCCACTTCCCAAGGTCATCCGTTCACTCGCTCTCCTTTACATGGAAGTGGGGGACCCACTTCCTCTCAAGGAGGAAGAACCAACCCACCTAGCCCCCCTCAAGGGTCAAGTTCACAACACACACACACCATGNTCAGCAAACTCACCAATGATCCTATATTGCATGATCCCACATGGCCTGCAATTTCCACCAAACTACCTTCAGATATTCCAATGTTTGAGGGAAAGGCAAGCGATGACCCTGCCAACCATGTCATGACCTTTCACCTATGGTGCTCCTCCAATAGCATTATGGATGATTCGATCATACTACAATTATTTCAATGCACACTCACCGGCCCATCGGACAAATGGTATGTAGAAGAAAAATCAAGGTACCATGCCACTTTTGAGTCATTGGCCAAAGCCTTTTTGACCTTCTTCCAATTACCCATCCGCCACGACAATGGTCTAGAACTACTTTCTAATTTCAAACAAACCTCAGCCATACATATTGCTGACCACATTCATGAGTGGCGTAGGCGACGTAGTTTGTGCAAAGCAGAAACCACCAAGCAACAATGTCTCGACTGGTTTCTTAGATCACTTGTCTCTCTCCTCGGTAAGGATGTAGCTTCCACCTTCCCTCAATCTAAAGAGGAATCCATCAGTAAGGCCCAACAATATGACCTCATCTATGCATAGTCAGGGTACTTATACACTGTACTTCCTGATATTCCAAAACCTGTGCCATTTGGCCAAGACAAACCTGGGATGTCTCACTCAATAGACGGACTGATTGGTACCACCACTCACCATGGTCCACAACCCCAACCACCACTGATGTATGGCACACCTCAATACCCACCAGCATACGGGGGCACTCCATATTACCCCCCACCCCCTTACCAACAATCATACCCTATTGCTATACCTCCACCCATCAGTGGACCACCACCGACACCCCCCATACATCCACCTATTCAAACAGACTCTGGTACCCCCTCTACCTCAGCTTATAGTACTAGCGAAAGCACTATGCCTTCCTATGTACCTTATGGATCGTTAGCACCACAGAATCCATACTTCCCATTTCCCGGTCCCCCACAACCCATGGCTCCTCCACATCCTCATGCGGGGGTGAATTTTGTTCAACCCTCTGTCGTTCAACAATACCAAAATTTTGAACAGCTGAATACGGCCAATCCAAACCATCCGTTGAACAATGCCACAAAGAAAGGACGGAACAGGAACAACAACAATCCAGGTCAAGGCAGGAATCAACCCCAACAAAACCAATCGACTTGGGGCAACCAGAACCAAGGATACCACGACCCCCAAGGGGGCATTAATACTAATATACCACGCCAAGGGAAGAACAACAATCTTTGAACTACCTTTCCTTGCGCTATATGTAATGAGTATGGACATTATACTCATCATTGCCCCCAAATGCCTGACCTCCAATGGATGAGGGAATCCATGCAGTCACAGGGCCCTCCGACACCATCTACCCCTCAGCAGGCCCCATAACAATACGTGCAACAACCCCCCCCCAGCCGCACTGCAAAACCCCATTCCATACCAAGGTATGATGAACACCCAACAAGTGATCAACCCTGCCCCACCACAAATGGGGCAATATGCAACCCCGGGTGCCACTCAACCCAGGAATTCGGTTGATCGCAGTATCCTCCTCACCAGTGAAGAAATTATTCTCCAAACTCACAATCGTCAATATGGTATGCCTCCCGACTCTACCCCAACCACCTTAGAAACATGACTAGTTACCATAGGACAACCATTCATGATTCCATGACCTAACGCGAAACCCATTCCTCGCATACCACGTATGCCTTTATGATGAAATGTACATAACCCTCATGCTAAGGTTGCTCATAATTATAGTCTGGTTGATGACTTAGCCCAATCTCCTGTAGCCATATCTGTGTTGGAGGTCCTCCAAACCTGCCCATCACAGAGAAAATCCTTGCTTTCTGCCTTGGGGGAAATCGACACAACTGACAACCAGTTGATCACATTTGATTTAGATAATGAAGAACCACGTCTTCTCGCCCAAGTCGCCTTCCAGATACCAGTTAAGATATGGAACACCACATTTTATCGGTGTATCATCGATGACGGTGCATCCACCTTCATCATGTCTAAAGACGTATGGCAAAAAATTGGCTCCCCCGAGCTACTACCCTCTACCATCACCCTTCGAGCTTATGACAGTCGACCAACATCTTCCAAAGGGATTTTTCAAAATGTCCCCATAGAACTTGGGGGAAAAACCATCCTCATTGACATTGAAGTTATCGATGCCCATCTTGATTACAATATCTTGTCCAGACGCAACTACATGTACGCTATGAAGGCAGTCGCCTCTTCTGTGTTTCGTACGATGATGTTCCCCCATAATGGGAAGATTGTCACCATCGACAAACTTACACATTACGAGCCTAACCATTCCACCAACATCGATAACATCCTCCCCCTTGTTCATGTTAGCCCAACTAATTTTCCAGTTGCCAACAAAGGCCCATGATTATTTCGAGACCCATCCATGTTGGGCACTTGTCAGGGCGCACCACCATTCCTAAACCCATATTTTTCAGAACAAGTGTGTATAGTTTCCTCTAAAGGAACTGACATGGAGGATTCCCTCCCTCCTAGAGAGGCTTTTATCATATCTGACGTCCCACTAGTCGCAGAGCTCCCCCCTCATGAGCCTCCTACGAACTCGTCAACCCCACCAGTTCCCGATTTCACCTCTACCCAGGGCCATATCCCAGTTTGGGAGACAGTTCCCCAAGCCATTACTCTAATCCCCTTCTTTTACCCTCCACCAGGCATACAAGATTTCGAAGTAGACGCAACACTTACTCTCCCTAATATGGTGTTGGCAATTCCAGTTTGGTATTTACATCCACCAGAGATGGTCCCTCAACCATCCCTTTCCCCCCAAATGGACGGAATCCCAATGACGATTCCCATACTTACTCCCACCATACCCTCTATACCCCCACTCACTAACCCCCCTGCAACCGCTGGGGGCAGGTGAAAGAAGAAGGAGCCCGCAGCTCCACCCCCCCCACGCATCCAACCTCCTTGCGCCCTATGTGAGAAAGATGGACACCCAAACCACAAATGCCCATCTCTACCTGAGTTATGAAACCTAATTCCACTCAATCCAGCCCCATCATCGCTCGCCACTATAGCAAGTATTGCCGCTACCTCCCCTAACTCAAGTAGCAAAGGGCCGCGAAACAAAATCGCTTGTGCCATATGTTCCGATTATGGCCATTATACACACCATTGCCCATCTATCCCATACGTCCGCCACACATTAGCCGCGACACGCCACACATATATTCATGAGTTTCCTCCGACACTCCATACCAATGCTCCTGTGAATGTGATTCATTATACTTCTTCATCAATCCTCGAGCAAAGGGGAAGTACATGTCCTCCCCCCAAATTACCGCCCGATCGTCCATAATGTCAGTAACACTGGGATGGCATTATGGACCCACCACCCATATCTAAGACCTTTTTCCCTCTTTCATTTTTTGGTAAAGGAGCCCATAAGCTCTGTCTTCCGAACCACCTTTGGCCTCTTATACACATGTTTCCATCTGGTGATCATTTTCCCATTTTTCCCGGCGGAGCATCTTCCCATGACACACTCAGGTACGCATGCGCATATTCAAAATTATCAAATAAATTCTCATATGTTCGATTCTCTTCAGATATTGTTCACGTCGAGTATTTGGTTTTCATGTGTGTAGGTACTTGGTCATCATACATCGACACAACCCCTTCAAGTATATACTTAGCACTGGCATGTATTCATTCCCTCTACATCTCACTTACATCTCCAGTCACCCCCTCTGACATTTGCCTCTAGGATCCCCATTTCCAGATCTGTAGTACCAACACCTCCATTTGCATCTTCGCTACTGTCACCCGGGTAGCACTCTTACCCACATGAGTTGTCCCAGTCATAGCACCCTTTTGCACTTTTGACACTCATGTTGTCTTTCAAAACTCTTTAGGGATGGGAGTCCCGATAGTTTTACATCATGTCGCGAATCAACCACATACTCCTCCTCATTTTGCTAGCTTTCCCAGACGAACTCCCAGATTATCTCTTCATGGTTCTACTTTTTGACTGCACCTCCGCAGTATCATGAACCCTACATTTCATCCACAATCAGTTTGCCCATCAACAAATCTCCCTCCATCCCAGCTACCTCATACAGAAACTCACCAATGGGACCCCCACCCTTCATCAGTTTTCCGAACACATTCTACCCTACTTGGGCCACCCATATCACACTGGGGCACCCATTTCTGTATTTGTACATTTCTCCCCAATTATTCATTATTTATTGTACAAACACCTTTATTTCCAGTCATTACATTACCTTTTTTGTCGTCACCTTTGGAAACGTGCTTCCCTCTTTTTGGCCAACCGCAACCCATGTCACCCTTGGTTGGAGCACTACTTATCATCTACCATTTCCGACATCGTCCATATCTTCAGAGTACCCCACAGGTCACTTACCTCTACCCTCTGAATTTGTTCACCTTGTCTCGCCTCCGACACAACTCATCCCCGGTCTTGTAGTCCCCCTGACACTCGACCTCATTGAACGGTTGCGGCCACTTTTTATCTCACACATCCTCCAGCCAAGGGCAGTCTTGAGTCTTCCCACATCTTGACTCCGTCCATGTACCTCTATCACTCCCTCACCTCACCTAGTAGATTTCTCGAAGCCATTTTCTTCTGGGAGTCGCGTCCCCCTTTTTTGTCGACATCAACACAGTTTTCCAGAAGGGCGACAGTATCTTGATTCTCATTATCCACTCAATGAGAGATCTCGGACGGCACAGGGTGAAACAACATTGCTCCCTGCTGTCGTTGACCCCCATAACATTTGACGCCAACACTTTCTCATGTTACATTGGGTCTTACTTTGCAACTATTGCAGTTAGTTCTTTCATTTGCCGAAGACCTCTGAACTTGGCGGGGCTATCACTTCCCACATCATCACTGCTACTTATTACCACGATCACTGCCTACTATTCAGAGTATGTTCCTTTGTCGAATTGTCTTCTGCCTTTATCACAACTGCCCCCGAGGGCGCTATAGTTGTCTACACCAACACTTCAGTCATGTTTTTTCAGAGTTACATGACACGAGCATGGGGCATGCTCACCTCGTTTGTACACAGTTTTCTATTTTATACACCTCATGGAAGGTTGGGTCCTATCGGTTCCTTTTTCCCTCCAACGGAGCACTCTGGACACTCCCACTATTGCCCTATCTTACAATAACATTCTCAGTAGAAGAAACATTGATGGATTTTGGATATACATATGCTCCTAACCTCATCCATTAGGGGGCATCTGTTATCACTGAAATTCCGTCCACACATGGTTACAATAACTCAGCATTGTCAAACATTGATGAAGTCATCCATGGACCTGAATTAATACCACAAAATTCAAAAAAGGTCAAAAAATTATACAAAGTAGTGAAAAATTGAAGAGTGCTATGCAGACATTGGGCGCGTGCACGCATGTGTGGAACAAGAATGCAGAAATTGCGCACAGGTGCACGATGCACGACTGTTAGCGCAAAAATCCATGCACCTACTAAACGACGCATTTATGAGAGTGGTCGGCCTCCCACCCACTTATGGTTCAGCTCCCAAGCCGATTTGACCCTCAAATCTGGACTGGATCCGACTGGTGGGTTGGTCAAAGACCTAAGAATGCCCTAATTGGCCTCTTTTCACACTACAAAGCAGTTAAACAATAACCCAAATGAATGCTATAAAAACACATGGATGCACCTCATTTTCTCAAGGAATTCAAAGTAATGTTATGCTGCCTCTATTCTCGTGAGGACTCCATCCTTGTCAAGAGCATATTAGCACCATTGCATTGGACAATCCATCTCACCCATTGAGTGGATTTGTAAAGAGTTCTTTCATCATTTTCCATTTTTCTTTGTTGTAAGAAGAGCTAGCTAGTGGGGGTCCAAGAGCCCTCCCTTGGAGGAAGAAGGGACTCATAGTCCCCTTTCTTCTTGGTGTATTGTTTCACTAATAGATCAGCCTCAACATTGGTGACATGGGTCTTATGGTTCTTTTTGTTTCTATGTCCCTATGCTCATAAATTTAGTTGTTATTGCATTTCTTAGTTTAATTCTTAATTGTAGTCTTTTATTTTCTTTCCCTAACTCTTTTCCTTGCAGCTGTCCTGCTTGGCAGACCCAACTGAGCTTTCAAGCACCTCTATTTTGCTCACTAAGGTGACGAAAGAGGCGCAACACCTTGTACAGGGAGAAAAACCCTAGCAAACGATATTCCTTTATTGAATTAATAATGTAAGATCTCTTACGAATATCCACCATGAATGTTATGATTTCAAAGAGGTTGCCAAGATGACTCTGACCTGACAAAGAATTAAAAGACCTTGCTGAAATACACCTCTGATATGTTGCCTCTTTATCACTAATGTGTGCCTCTATTACTTCACCCTTAACCTCCATCTCAAAATTGTGTTTAAGAGAGGGTTAGACCTCTGCTTATATAGGCTAAAGAGGGGAAGAGAAGAGGCTCAAAATAGTAACCTGTTTGCATGAGTTAATCATAACTCAACTTCATACTTTAGTTCAATCTTAGAACTAGACTTGAGATTGGTTACAACTCAACATTACACTTTAGTTCCAAAATAGAACTAGACTTGAGACTGATATGCTTTAGTTTGAAAATAGAACTAGACTTGAGGCTTTAGTTACAACTCAACATTACACTTTAGTTCAAAAATAGAACTAGACTTAAGACTTCAGTTACAACTCAACATTACACTTTAGTTCAAAAATATAACTAGACTCAAGACTTCAGTTACAACTCAACATTACTCTTTAGTTCAAAAATAGAACCAGACTTAATACTTTAGTTACAACTCAACATTACACTTTAGTTATAAAATAGAACTAGACTTAAGACTTCAATTACGACTTGACTCTTTACAAGGCAATTCAAAATTCTCTTCATGGTGGATAATGTTACACATGCAAACGCACTAGATCAATACATTTATATCATTTGCAATATTAGGAATATCGTTTGTTTCTAGCTCATAGGAATTTTATATTCAACCTAACTTTTGCTAGATGCCTTGACTTTTTCTCATGGATCAAAAGGTTTGACTAGGCTCACAGAGGTTGTGTGTTCTGCCTAACTTTTGCACTAGTCTGTCTATGCTCACCGAGGTTGTACGTTCCCCCTATATTTTACACTAGATTGTCTATGCTCACAGAGGTTGTACGTTCCTCCTGACTTTTGCATTAGACTCACATAGCATCTCATTCATCCTGACTTTTGGTTTGACTCGCATAGGTTGTACGTTCCCCCTATATTTTGTCAATACCTCACAAGACTGGTTGATTCTCCAAATCTCCCTGGCTAGCCTCAGGGTGGCCCATATGGCCTCTCATTGGAGAATGATTGTCGATGCTTCCAAATTTAACAAGGTATTCATTAATAAATGTTGTGTAGTCACCTTTTCCATGGGACCTTTCCAAGAAACAATTGAATTCAACATCCTTTCCCTTGATTGTTTTTATTTAATCTTTGGGATCCCATATCAACAACATGAAAACACCTCATACAACACCCACCATAACTTCTATAACCTCTTTAAACATGGGAAAACTTACTAACTCACTTTTGTTCCCATACATTTACCCCACCTTGAAACAACTCAACAAGTCAACTTACACAAATTCTTTCCTATCTTAGTGTTCCCTAACATCCACACACCATAGTTAGCCATTATATCCATCTTCCATGCCTCCCAATCAATATAGTCTCAACCTTATCCTTCCACCCCTGTAACATACTTGTTACCCAACCAAAACAAAATACTCCAATACCATTTATAAATGAATGTGTGCAACATGACATGTAGGCTTATACAACTATCAAGAATTTTACAATCATAATGCAGGTTGTTCCTCAATCATAACAGAATTAAAACACAAAAAATACAAAATAACCATAGTGTTCAAGCTCAACATTAACATAGTAAATAAGAATGGTGACCAAAACACTTATTTTTTCAATTTTTTGCACAACTAGCTACAGATGAAGGATGTTCCACCCAACCATAGAGGATAATGTTCCAATTCTATTAGAAATAGCTCACCCTTGAGCTAGGGCTATGATTCCACAAGAAAAGAATGTCTCCTATGGCTAGCTACTATCCACACAATATCCTAATACCCAATATTTTCATAGTAAAATGGCTCTTACAACAATTGCAACTGTCCAAATCTCTTCCCCATTCACTGGACAACCCAACAAATGAGATTTCCATCTTTGTACCATATTCCTCAAAAAATATCCATCCCCTCTAGGGCTCCAATATAGACTGGACAAGAATCTACAGGCAAGGGGTTGTAGGCATTCCAATTGTAAAATTAACTCTCCCCCTCTACTTGAATTTCCTTTCTCTCTTTTTCCATACATGTTTGACTCTCACAATTCCCCAAAAACATTGTACCCAACCCTTGTTTCAATAACTAGGTGATATGTCTCTTTCACCCACTTCTTACATGAATTCAATGATATAATTCACATCATGAGGGTACTTATCCCATGCTCTCTTAACTAGGTGAGGTGATTTTCTCACCAACCTTTTACATGCATTTAGTGATTGGCTTTAACAAGTCAAAGGGGTAAGTATTTAATAACAAAAAGTATTTATGGAAGTGACATAGGATTCTAGGCATGTGGAGTTTCCCTTAACCCCCCCATCCCCCTCTCTTGTGGAAACATAGCCCCCTATGACTCTATCCTTATCCATCTACAACTAGTGATGTATTTTATTTTATTATTTTTCAATGTACAATGTTTACATATTACATCTCTTGACCCTCAACCGTTCATCATATTTACTAGTATGTATTGCTAATCTGGGGGTCAACACTAGGGTGTTATAACCCAAGTTCATTTCCATGACTCTCATATTATCCCCATGCTTAGTATTTTATTTTCCTCTCTCTCCATCCATCTTCTTCATTCCCTCCTTCCCCTAGTGCTCTTAGTGACTCCAACTATTAAATTTACAATATCTACACTAGATTCTATACTACACACTTCTCTTATGCCTAGTAGTGGGAATCACCAACACCAACACCCAACCACTACACTTTTACATATAGTAGTTATGGTAGCTATTGTTTCTCATCAACTACAATTTTTATCTCCTTACAAACTACAAGTTCCAAACCTTCAACACTCTAGGCATATCAACAACAATACAACATGTCTTCCTACAACGGAATTCTCTTATTCCTTAGGAAAAGATGGACCACATCCATAGGACACCTTAGACAACTCCTACAACATGTCCCTTATATAGTTTAAATAATAATCATGATCCCTTAGTGAAACTCAACTAAGACCATTCACATTCTCTTTCTATTATACTATCCTTGGCACACAACACTACTAGCACTCTGGTGGACTCTACCACATAGTCTTAGGACAATACCCACCATTATTTGTGGAATCTAGTTATTCTATATAGATTAGAATGAGCTACACAATGCGTATTTCACATGTTTTCTACTTTGGCCACTATTACAAATTTTCTTGTAGGTATCCAAGGAGATATATGGGAGGCATGGTACATAATTCTGAGAAATAATAATATTGTATTCCTCACTATCACTTGTCTTAACGAGGAGTATTATTTATTTCCTACAAGGAACACT
>ML802022.1:15725-103040 GCA_009831015.1 Picea engelmannii
TCCCTCCTTAGGAAGCAATGGTCTCCATTGCGTTGAGTTCCTGGGGGAGAGGGAAAAGCATTTGTTGAATCTGCATCTTGGTGAGCTGCTTGTCTTGCTGGAGAAGTCACGCTGCTTAGTTTATGGAAATCTGTCACGAACCTGTGGCTGGAAGGTTTGGACCTTTTTAACCGGTCTGGCTATTTTAGATGACTGTGTGCAGAAGGAATCTTCGTGCTTTGCTACAACCTTGTCGACCTGCTTCTGTTGGATAGAAGGTGCTTTGGTCGAAGTTGTGGTGGCTGCAGTATCATTCTGTTCACCCTTTGAACAGATTGTGGAGAAGATGAATTTTCTAGTATGAGATACTACATTGCACCACTGTTTAGGTGGGGCAGTAGTTGGAACTACCTCTGGTATCCTGTAGAGATGACCCCCCAGAGTAATAATGACACTACGGGGTCGAGACTCATAGATTGCATGGTGTTTCCACATATATGGCTGGCCCAAGAGAACATCACAGACATCCAGTGGGCCAACATCACATAATACCTCATCCTTGAAGGGTTGGATGCCGTATGATAATCGACACTGCTGGCTGACATGAAGATCTCGTCCTTGGCGAAGCCACCCAATGCTGTATGGTTGCTGGTGTGGTGTTGTCGACAATCCCAACTGTTTGATGACCTCTGCTGAGATGAGGTTCTTCTAGCTTCCGCTATCAACAATAAAATGCAGCGGGGTCCCCTTCACCCACATCTGTGAATGAAAAAGGCGCTCCCCCTCTTCAGGATCTGTTCGTTCTTCTGGTTGAATTGGTGCGGTCGCGAGAATAACAGTGGGGTCTGTGTCGATGATCTGTCTTTTCCCATTATTTTCAACATCAGATTCTGAATCAGGGTTTGGCTCCTTGTCTTTGATCTCGGCCACCAATGACTGTTTTGAGAGACATTCATCGGTGTTGTGCCAGGGGCTTTTGTGGAAATCACACCATTTTTCGGTGTCCTTCTTTGTCTTCCCATGACCCTTCTTTTCCTGTGTCTTGGACTAGTTTTCAAGAGACTGTTTGTTCGGGACGTCTTTGTCATACTTTGGTTGTTGCGTATTTGCAGACCCGAATTCTTGTTTGTTCTAGTGCTTAAATTTATGCTCAATTTTAACAGCATATCGATAAGCAACACCGAGTGATGAGATGTCCAAAAAATCCATTTCAGTTTGGATGTCTCTGTGTAGAGCCCCATGGTATTTCAGAACCAAATGTCGTTCGGAGTCTTTGATACCTACCTTGGTGTGCAAGGTATGGAAGGTATTGGTGAACTCTGGAACTTCTTGGCCCCTCTCTTGCCGCAGTGTGGTCCATCTCATGTATTGTTCCTCATAGTTTCCAACAGGGTAGTACTGTTCCTTTACCGCATCCACAAAAAAATCCCAAGTGGGCTCGACCCCATATATTCCAAACTCCTCTGTGGAGCTCTACTCCCAGTAAGTTTCCCACCAATGTTTGACATGGGGGAGAGCCTTAAGGAGTGCGAAGGTGATCTTTTCCTTGTCTGAAAAATTACGAACATAGAAATAACCTTCTAGCAGATTTAACCATTTATCTAGGGCATCTGCATCTGTTTGACCTTCAAATACGGGAATATCAAAATTAACCTGTACCTTGAAAGGGGAGGTGCCTCCAAAGTGGTCGCTTAATGAATATGCACCCGATGCTATCGATAGGCATTGAAGGATGTGGAAAAAATTCTCCATCATTTCGTCCCTCTGTCGCGTGAGAGCTTGCTCAAACAACAGACTGATAGGATCGTCTGCTCCATTGTTTTTCTTTTCTTCCGCCATTGAGGGTTTCTTGGGTGTGCGAGAGCGATTGTCCTCAAGAGAGACAATATCGAGACCCAAATTGCTATACTCGGACCTCGTCAGGGACATGCACTGAAAAAAATGAACAAGAGTAGCCTGCTCTGATACCACTGATTCGGATTATTTTCGGCACAAAATGAGAGCGGAGATATAATAAAGAAATGCACAGAGATATTGCAGGTATTCAATAATATAAAAAAAATGTATCAGAGATGCAACCATAAACATAGATATACAGTAATACACAATTTCTATTAATCATAGAAATGTACAGAGACTGTAAAAATACAGAGTGGAAGACTCGCTAGAATGGTGGCAACTTATCTCTGAGAAGAGATGTGACGGCTACTCGCATTCACAAGAAGATGGTTACAATGAGGCTCTGGAGGCATTTTTACAATAATCGGGAATGCCAAAATTCCTAGACATCCAAAAACCTAACCCTAGGAGATGAAGCGCCAAAAGTCATGTGGGCCCCGTTTGGGTAAGTTGGTGCATCAACTTCCCGGGGTCGTAACTTTTGCATACGATCTCCGTTTTAGGCGTGTGATAGCTCATTGGAAATGTATCATCGAGGAGATTCATTTTCTAGGCTCAATCATGCCTTAATATATCATTTAGAACATCGATCTCGAAAAAAATTCATTTAGCTCCTCAAAATGGCCCCCGAAGTTAAAACCTGCTAAAAATAGTAAATTGCCAAAATGGCCAAAAAACTGTTTTGAGCCATTTGGAAAAGGTGGGTGGCCCCCGATATCCACCTGGATCAACTGCATTCTAAAAGTAAGACCCTTGAAGCGGCAGAAGAGGTAGAAGCTGAAGATGAAATCAAACCCCCTACTAAGGGGGAAGTAGAAGACTCTCCGAAGTCTCCCACCCAACAAGATCCCCTGGCCTCAAGCTGGGTAGACTTAGATGATAAAGAAGATGCTTTAGGCTCGACGGAAGGCCAATCCATGGACCAGAGCAATGAATTTCAAGCAATGTCAAAGAGGAAAAAAACTTCCAACCTAGAAGTGATGTAATGACGTGAAGCCGTTCAGGCTCGCTGAAATAGTCTTTGTGTCCGCGAACTAGTACTGAGTTAAGATCTTTAGGTTTATGTTTTCAAGTTTACAAGAAAATCTCTATCGATGTATCGAACCCCGGTGGCATGTCCACTTTTATTAATACAAAGCTCCTCTAACCGTTTCTGTCAAAAACAAAATAGAATCCTTAAGTGTTATCGTGACTCGTTCAACTTTTCCATTAAGGTGTAATGATTAAGGAGGTCATGAGATCCATTCTCTTTTTGAGGGTGTCATGATTAAAAATATCATGAGATCCATTCTCTCGAATTTTGAAATATATTTCTTCTCAGTATTGTGAAAACTTATTTTTTGAAAAAAAAAGAGTAAAAATTAATGACACAAACCTGACACAAAAATGGTAATGACATTTCATTTGCCTTTTAAATGGAAATTAGTGATTTTCCTTTAAAATATGTATTATTTATTTTAAGCTAAAACCATGTATGTACTTCTATTTATATACAACACAAAGTTATAGTCATCTTGGGAGTGGGGGGGAGCGGGGGTTCCAAAACAGAAACCAATGTCCATCCTTTAGAGAAATCAACCAAGTTTCAACATATCAGTTTTGAGTCTTTTCTCCAATAAGAGACATTGTAGTCTAGAGATAAAATCCACTAGAGTATATCTTTCATCTAACTTCCAAACTTTTATATTTCATATGCAAACCCGATAATATCTATTGAATTTAAAACATATAATGTTTCAAACCCGAGTTCCCTTATTATCAACTTGGGATGGCTCCAACTTGGTGTCTACTCCTGTGTCCCGAACGTCGTCATCATGTTCAATTTGGATAGGTTGGTCTTTGGAGCCCAGGTGGCAGGGAGCTTCGGTTCATTGGCCCAACCTTTGATTGATCATGGTTTTGAACTTCTGGGGTCACCCTGAATTTAATACCATATTGGGACTTGTAGAAAGGTTCAAACTTCCCTTCTAAAATTTTGACAACATGTAGGGTATCCTCTTTTTATTTCCTAGTTTTCTTTAAATCTTGAGCCACCATTTCATTGAAAATCTAGTAAGTTTCAACCAATTCGAAATATTTGGTCTCTCGGGTCCTGGTGTAATATGGGTCATCTACCCATTCCTTGACCTCTTCCACAATTAACTCCTTTGTGGTATTATGACTCTACATTCTCACAACATCCTCAATCTCCATTGCTACCTTCTTCTTTGCATCCTAGTAGAGGTATTTGAACCTGGAGCCCACCATCCATGCCACTCTAGCTAACCGGGTTTTTTTCACGGGCCCTTGGGAGGAGGAAGCCTTTGGTTTCTTCCCCTACTAACTGTCGCTTTTCTCCCCTCACCTAGACATCCTACAACCCTCAATGTTCTTTTCTTTTCCTTGCAGTCTTTCCTCATCCTTCGCTCGCCTCTTCTGCCTGAACCTAGCTGCTTGACCTCTCCACACTCTTCAGACTCTCCTAACCACTCTCACAAATTTCAGTCTTGTTTGTTTTTTAGGTGCCTCCCAAGGTTCAGAGCCCTAAGAAGAAAGAGAACAATACTTTCCTTGGTCTTCCTACTCACTCGCACAATTATGCTTCTCATGAATTGTTCGAATGAGTCTCTGACTGAGCCATCCCACATATGATAGATTATACATCATCGAACCTATCAACCAAAACATCAATTTGATAATTCGTTTCCCATCGTCATCATCACGTAGTGTACTCACCATACTGGTTTGTAGATTTTTCCCCTCTCCTTCTCTTGAGCATTGTGTACTCTCACTAACTTGCATACTTCTAAGTTTAATGGCATTTGGTTTCCACTGAATACGTGCCTGCACAGGTCTCATATCCCTCGGATGTCTTTCTGCTCCTAATTCTCATTGTATTGCTCCCATAGGTAACTTGCATGCCATTTTTATTGGTCGAGTACTCAACTATCCTCGGGGTCTCATCAAAATTTTGGGTTGTTTTCACTAGATCAAGCCCTGTCTCCATCTCGATCACCTCGTCGACATTCCAACATTTGCCTCCAATTAACACCTAGGATACCACTAGTCTGAGCCATCAAGCCACCTATCGATGTTGTCTTGCTGAGCATCTGGGTTGTCGTCTCCTGCCCAAGCCCTATTAGGATCTGATCCTAATCCCTCTTCATGGGTCATTAGTTAGTATGATATATTTTCTATGCAATAAAGGCCAACATTAGTTAATAAGGCCTATTAAATAAAGGAGAATAAGTCAATGTAAGAACACCTAATAGAAGCTTCCACTTCTAGAAAGATCTTCCTCTGGAAGTTGCCTTAGAAGATAAAATTAGTATAAATAAGAGTAGGAGGTATTGGATAACTTGTCTTGAGAATTATTGTAATAGAGCGTTGCTCAACTAGAGGTTTCCCCCTCGAAGAGGCAAGTGAACATTGTTTCCTATCAGTAAAGGTATTATTTTGGTGTTGTGGTTTCATCTATTGTGTTGTTCCGTTGTTATTCTCTGCAATATTTTTGTTTTGGCTATTATAATAGATCTGGTATGTTACAAATGGTATCATAGCACTTTCCAAGGTAGAGATGTATTCCAACGTCTTAAATCTACAAAGATCTGTCATTCAACACATAAATCTATAGTCCGGGAAGAATACACACAATAATTACAAGTGGTATTTAAGTGCACATTGTTGGCCACCCTTGTAACCCATGTTGGTACCCCTTCGAGTGGTAGCGCATAAGACATCACCTATATATGGATCAGCCTAGATATCCTAAATCCCTCCATAGATAAACCAAACAACCGCCTAACTTCTATAGTGCCACCAAGAACAACACTCGGGAAGATACTCTCTCGTACTTGGGTAGTCAGGTAGTATGACTAAGGGCACAATCTAGCCTCCTTAGTTGGTGCCCTGAGATATTGGGCCGAGTACTATTGTTGTACCCTACATGTATATCAGAAAGCTACAACACAGGGAAAACCCTTGTCTGTAGAAACCTTGAATACCCTAACCCTTGGGATGGAAACAAAAAAAAACATACAAGATCTATTGTCGTGCAATTTTACCTCCTGCATTCTGATTGCGAAATTACTACACATTTTTTCCTGTTAAGAATTTGGGCCTTTCCCGCACCCTTATTTGAGACCTATCCCATTATATCCTCTCTTCATATTGATTGTAGCGGTACCTATCATTTTTAACCCTATTTTTGTGGCATGACACCTTTCCCACCTCCTATTTGAGAACTATCCCATTGGATTCCTCACGTCATCCTGATCACAGTGGTACCTATCATTTTTAACCCTATTTTTTTATGGCCCGACCCCTTACCTACCCTCCCTATTGCCCCCCTATCCCACCAGCCTCCTTATCCTAGGTTGTACACCCTCCCTAAGTTTTCCCCATGTTCCTTTCTCATACCTGTGCTCATACCATGGAATACTTGGACATTCGGGTCACCTCAATGGACACGAACATGACTGCCCTCCGCCAAGAATTCCAGGAGTCCCTCGAGGACAAGTTCAACAAATTATCCCAACTCATCAAGGGTAGGCACTCTAAGTTCCACTCTAAGGATCTTCACTCCTCCCATTCTGGGCATCCTCATTCTTCCCACTCTCATTAGGGTCCTCCAAATTCCTGGAATAAGGTGCCCAAACTTGAGATGCATAAATTTGATGGATTTGACCCGACAGGATGGGTTTTGCAAATGGATCACTACTTCGCCCTCCATGATATTAGGGATGATGATACCAAACTCCATGTGGGGTTTTTGTACTTGGATCAAGAATGATGGAAATGGTGGCAATGGCATAATAAATGCTATCCAGGCTTACCCACTTGGACCATGTTCACCAAAGCGTCTTATGACTATTTTGATAGGGAATCCCATTTTTGGGGCTGACTCACCAAGCTAAAAAAAAATGATCTATGACTGAATTCATAATTGCATTTGAATAATTGGCCATCCACACTGAGGGCTTATCATATGAGTTTTATCTTGAATGTTTTATCAGTGGCTTACATGACACCATTGAGGCTCATGTTTGCATGCATCATTTGTTCATCATTTGTTCACTTGGTTGCAGGTGTGCTAATTAGCCAAGGAAGCAAAGAACATTCTTCAGGTCCAATCCCTGCACACTTCAGTTCCCAATCATCCTCACCCAGGGGATGCTTGAGCTCCGACACAAACGTTGAAATCCCAAAAGGTATCTCTAACAGAAATGGTGGAACATCACAACTAAGGAATTTTCTATTACTATGATGAAAAGTATTCGTCGATCCTTAAATGTCGAGAACAAAATTTCTTCCAAATTGATGCATCATCTTCCACTTCCTCTGAATATATCCCATCAGATGAGGCTCCTAACCAAGAGGATGCCCAACCAAGTTTCCACCTCAAAGATTCAATTGCAAACCTTGTGGAACCCGTAGAACCTATCATATCTCTTCATGCCCTCTCGAGTAATTCAGCCCCAAAGACATTGAATATCAAGGAATACATCAAAAATAGGTCGGTCATGGTGTTGATTGATAATGGTAGCACCCATAATTTTATTCACCGCAAGCTCTATGAGAATATCCATTTCTTTGTCTGTCGAGTTTCTAATTTTGAAATCCTCATAGCTAATGGTGGTACCATGAATTGTGGGGGCCATTGTGAGGATATCAAACTCCAAATTGGTGATTATCATCTGAAAAATGACATGTTCTCTATTTCCATGGGTGGCTATGATATTGTATTGGGTGTGGAATGAATTTTCACCCTGGGAATGGTTACAATGGACTACCAATATTTAACTATATGATCTTCACCCAAGAGGCTCACCCCTATACCCTTCGAGGCCTCCAAACTGGATACCCTAAAATCATGGTCTCTCACGGGATGGAAAAATTGTTGAAGAAAGGCCACCATGGTGTGATTTCTCAATTTAATGCCATCCAGGTCATCGATCAGGCCTCTCCCGAAGTCCCTCCTAGCCTACAACTAATCTTGGAAAAGTACCCTAGGGTCTTTGAGGTTCCAACAAACTTACCTCCCTCTAGGGGTGAGCATGATCATAGCATCCCTCTCCTTCTGAGAAGTCAACCCTCCAATGTACATCCCTACAAGTATACATTTGCTAAAAAAAATGAAATAGAAAAGATTATACCTGAATCATTGGAGGCAGGGGTAATTCGCCCAATTACCAACCCATATTCGTCACCACTAGTGATGGTCTTAAAGAAAGAAGGTACCTATCGCATGTGTCCAGATTTGTGTGCCCTGAATAAACTAACCATCAAGGATAATTTTCCCATTCCTGTCATTGATGATCTATTGGATGAACTCCAAGGTGCATGTTTCTTCACTAATTTAGACCTTCACTCAGGCTATCACTATATTCGTATGAAGGAGGCATATATTTCTAAGACTGCTTTCAGAACCCATGAATGAAATTATGAATTCTTGTTCATGCCTTTTAGCCTTTTCAATGCCCCATCCATGTTCCAAAGTCTCATGAATAAAATATATAAACCTTACCTTCATAAGTTTGTCCTATTTTTGTTTGATGACATCCTCATTTACAATTTCACTTAGGATGCCCATCTTCTCCATGTGGACAAAGTCCTTCTCTTGCTATAGGGAAGCCAATTTTTTGTCAAAAATACTTGGAACACATTGTGGGTAGAGACAGGGTAAGAGTGGACCCAAAAAAGATACAAGCTATGCAAAATTGGCCATGACCCACGACCTTGAAGAAGCTTCAGGGTTTCCTCGGTCTCACATGATATTACAGGAATTTTGTAAACCATTATGGAAAAATTTCTAAGCCCTTGACTGATCTAGGAGGATCTTGGTGGCCACCCACCTTTTCCAACTAGCTCAAAACATGTTTTTTTACAACTTACTATTTTTAGCAATTTTTTAGTTTGTGAACTTCTAAGGCCATTTTGATGGCCTAAACGATGTTTTTTTGCGATTAGGCACCTCAATGATTGCCAAAGGATCTCATTGAGCCCCCTAAATTAAGCTCCACATCAATATCTTTCCAACGAGCTATCGTCTGCCCTAAATGGAGATCATATGCAAAATTTGCGACACCGGGAAGTTAATGTACTAACTTACCCCAACAAGACCCACATGAGTTTTGGCGCTTCATCTCCTAGTGTTAGGTTTTTGGATTTCTAGGGTTTTGACATTCATGTTTATTGTAAAAATGCCTTCTGAGCCTCATTATACTCATCTTGTTGCGAATGAGCGTAGACTTCACATCTCTTCTGAGAGATAAGCTGCCACCATTCTAGCAAGCTTGTGTTAAGCATATTTCTTATTTAATATAAGCCAAGTTTTACTGTACCTCTGTTATTGTTCACTGTGTCTCTATGTTAATATCATAAATTTGTGGTTTCATTTCATTTTTCTCATAAATCTTGATCAGTGGTATCAAAGTGGTCTTCTCCTTGTCATTCTTTAATGCATGTCCCCTACGTTGTCAGGGTATAGAGAGTTGGGTCTTGAGATTTTTTCTCTTGAGGACAACTGCTCTCACACTCCCAAGAAATCGTCCATGGAAGGTGAAAATAAATACGATGAGACATGAGATCCTTTCAAAATGTTTCTCGCAGAAGACCTTGAGCGACAGAGGAGCGAGATGATGGACAACTTTTCCCAAATCCTTCGATGACTGCTGACAAGTGACACATCCACCTCAAGTGGAGGCGCCACCCCCTTCAAGGTATAGATCAATTTTGATATTCCTATATTTGAAGGTCAAATAGATGCCGATGCCGTAGATAAATGGTTAAATATTCTAGAAGGGTATTTTTCTATCCACAACATTTTTGATAGAGAAGATATTACATTTGCACTCCTCAAGGCCATCCCCCAAGTCAAAGATTCATGGGAGACTTTCTGTGAGCAAAAGGAAATAGAGGGTTCCCATTATTTCCAATTGCACCCACTTGGGGTTCCTTCAGGGATGCTATTAAGCGAAAATTATACCCTATTGGAAGTTATGACGACTTTTATACAAGATGGACCACACTGCAGCAGGAAAGAGACCAAACCGTGCTAGAGTTCACTAATGTGTTCCATACCTTGAGCACCAAGTTGGGTATCAAAGATTGTGAGTGAAATATTGTGCTCAAGTATCATGATGGTATGCATAGATACATTTAGATAGAAATGGAGTTTTTGGACATCTCATCCTTGGGCATGACCTATCGATATGCCATCAAAATTGAGTTGAAGCTGAAACAAAAGACACAATTGTTTGGGTCTGGAAACCCCTCATAGCAGAAGCAGGGAAAGGGAAGCCCCAACCCATAGAAAAAAGGATAGAGAAAATATGGGCAACCTCAAGACAACCAGTCCAATCCGCAAGAAAATAAGGACAATGACAAGATGAAGAAAGATACCGAGAAGTGGTGCAACTTCCATAAGAGCCTTTGGCATAACACTGTTGATTTCCGCTCAAAGAAGTCATTGGTGGTTGATGTAAAAGCCTATGAATTAGATGTTTTTTTGAATCTGAGTCAGAACCAGAAAAGGGGAGATAGATCATTGACGTAGAACCCAGTTCCACTATTTGTACCACCAAGATCCAACCCGGTGAACCTGATGAGCTAGAGGAAGGAGAGCATCTCTTTCATTCATAGATTTTGGTAAAAGGTACTCTGCTGTACTTCATCATTGATAGCGGTAGTCAGAAGAACCTCATTTCAGCAGAGGTCATTAAGAGGCTATCCCTGTTGAAAACGCTGCACCTGCATCCCTACACCATCGGATGGATCCATTAAGGAAGCAATATTTGTGTCAGCCAACAATGTCGCATGTCGTATGGCATCAAGACATTTAAAGATGAGGCATTGTGTGATGTTTCTCCCCTTGAAGTTTGTGATGTTATTTTGGACCAATCTTATTTATGGAAATGACATGATGTATATGAGTTTAGGCCTCATAGTGTTATTATTACTTTGAATAGGAAATTGTACAGGATACCCGAGGTAGTCCCACCTAGTTCTATTTCACTGATCTCTTCCAAGAAATGCAGGAAGGTCATTTATCAGACCAGGAAGTTTTCCTTCTTCGTGATTCACTCTAAGAGTGAGAGACAGGTTGCAGCCACATCCATGGACTCCGCGGTCATCCTCTCCATGCAACAAAATCAAGTGGATAAGGTCATGGAAGAATACAAATACATCTTCTCATCACCTACTGGGGTACCTCTGCACTGTCAGGTCAAACATCCCATCAATCTAACCCTCGACGCACCACTACCCAATGGTCGATTATATCGCCGCTATTTTCTAGAAAATGAGGAGATCAAGTGTCTGTTGGTTAGACTTAGCTCTTGCTCTCATTCTTGGTCCAGGTCACTTGTTTTCCAACAAAACCCCTTTAAAACTATCATCCCTCCTGGTAAACCAGAAGGCAACACAATACATAGGGTGTAGTGCGTAGTCTCACCCGAGATAGATCTATTGGTGGTTGCAATTCTCAGGTGATTGTAGCCTGGGAAATGAGTGGGGATCTACTATTAACCTCTGTTATCTTCATTTATTACTTTAACATTCGTCTTATATGGAATACCTTGTCATTCGTGTTCATGCATGTAAAATAATAGATCTAGATAGTCATTCACGCATTTGTCTAATATCTAATCATTAAAAAAAAATGGGATATACAACATTCCATCACATAATGATCCAGATAGATATTGGTGGCCACCCACCTTTTCCAATTGGCTCAAAACAATTTTCGTACAATTTTGGCAATTTACTATTTTTAGCAGTTTTAACTTCTAGGACCATTTTGAGGGCCTAAATGAAGGTTTTTCGGTATAGAGATCCTTAATTATATCCAAAGGAACGATTGAGACCCCAACATGAATATCCTTGATGATACCTTTCCAATGGTCTATCACACGCCCTAAACAGAGATCGTATGCAAAAGTTACGACCCCAAGAAGTTGATGTACTAACTTACCCAAACGGAGCCCACATGACTTTTGGCGCTTCATCTCCTAGGGTTAGTTTTTTGGATGTCTAGGGTTTTTTTCATTCTTTCTTATTGCAAAAATTCCTTCAGAGCCTCATTGCAATTTTCTTCTGGTGAATGCGTGCTGTCGTCACATCTCTTCTTAGAGATAAGCCGCCACCATTCCAACAAGCTTGTTTCCGCTGCATTTTACAGTTTCAACTTATTTAGTTATTGAATAGAAAACAAGTTTTACTATATCTTTGTTATTTTGTGTTAAGAACCAGTTAATAATATGTATTAATTTTTTTCTTCTCATAAAATCTGGATCAATGGTATCAGAGTGGTCTTCTCCTTGTCGTCTTAATGCATGTCCCCAACGAGGTCGGAGTACAAAGAGTTGGGTCTCGAGTTTGTTTCTCTTGAGGAAAGAAGCTCTTGCACTCCCAAGAGACCTACCATGGTAGGAGAAAAAAAATATGACGGGATAGGATATCGTTTCAAACTATTGATTGAGGAATCCCTCATGCAACAAAGGAACAAGATGATGGATAGTTTCACGCAAATCCTTTGGTGACTACCAACAAGAGACACATCTTCTTCGAACGGAAGTGCCACCCCCTTCAAGGTACAAATAAACTTTGATATTCCTATAGTTTAAGGTCATATAGACGCAGATGCTATAGACAGGTGGTTGAATCTACTAGAAGGGTATTTTTCTGTTCATAAATTTTCGAATAGAGAAAAGATTACTTTTGCGCTCCTCAAAGTCGTTCCCCATGTCAAAGATTGGTGGGAAACTTTCTGTGAGCAAAAGGAAATAGAGGAAACCTCATTATTTTTAGTCACAGCCACTTGGGAATCCTTCAGGGATGCTATTAAGGAACAATACTACCCTTTCAAAAGTTATGATGACCTGTATACCAAATGGACCACACTGCAGCAAGAAAGAGACCAAGCATTGCCAGATTTCACAAATATCTTCCATACCTTGCGCACCAAGTTGGGTATAAAAGATTCAGAGAAAAATTTGGTGCTCAAGTATCATGGTGCTCTGCATAGATACATCCAGACTGAATTCAAATTTCTGGACATCTCATCCTTGGGCACGGCCTACCGATATGCCGTCAAAATCAAGCAGAAGCTCAAACAAAAGACACGACAATTTGGGCCTGGTAACCCCTCACAACAAAAGCCAGGAAAGGGTGGCCCCAACCCACCGAAAAAAGGACAGATTAAATATGGATAGTATTAGGAAAAATAGTAAAAGCCGCAAGCAAAGAAGGACACCGGAAAGACAAAGAAATTTACTAGGAAGTGGTGCAACTTCCATAAGAGCCCTTGGCATAACACTTTTGACTGTCGATCAAAGAAATCGCTGGTGGCTGAAGTGAAAGAATCTGAATCAAATGTAGATTCTGACTTCGGGACAGAACCAGAAAGGGGAAGACGGATCATTGATGCGGAACCCAGTGCCACCGTTGCTACCACCAAGCTCCAGCCTTGTGAACCAGACGAGCCAGAAGAAGGAGAGCGCCTCTTCCATTCATAGATGTGGGTAAAAGGCACCCCGCTGCACTTGATCGTTGATAGAGGTAGCCAGAAGAACCTCATCTCAGCAGAAGTCTTCAAGCGGTTGGTCCTGTAAACAACGCCGCACCCACAACACTACACCATTGGATGGCTCCGCCAAGGAAGCGATCTCCACGTCAGCCAACAGTGCTGACTGTCATATGGAATCAATCCCTTCAAAGTTTTCTCCTCTCAAAGTTTGTGATGTTCTTTTGGGCCAACATTATTTATGGAAACGTCATGCTGTATATGAGTCTAGGCCTCGTAGTGTTATTATTACTTTGAACAGGAAATTGTACAGGATACTTGAGGAAGTCCCACCTAGTGCTATTTCCTTGATCTCTGCTAAGAAATGGAGGAAGGTCATCTCTCAGATGAGGAAGTTTGTCTTCTTCGTGATTCGCTCTCAGAATAAGAAAAAGAACACAACCACATCCAGGGTCTCTGTGGCCGACCTCTCCACACAACAGAAGAAAGTAGATAAGGTCGTGGAAGAATACTTGGATATATTCTCCTCACATACAGGGGTGCCTCTGCACTGCCAGGTCAAGCACCCCATCGATTTGACCCCTGATGCATCGTTGCCCAATGGGCCAATCTATCGTCACTCTTTTTTAGAGAATGAGGAGATCAAGCGATAGATCCAAGAATTTCTCCACAAGGGGCACATCCGCCCTAGCTCATGACCTTGCATGATCCCAATCGTGCTGGTACAGAAGAAAGATGGAACCTGGCGACTCTGTATTGATTACTAGGCTTTGAATAAAATCACTGTCAGAAACTGGTACCCGATTCCATGAATCTATGACCTCCTTGATCAACTCATTGGAGCCAAATACTTCAGTAATATTGACCTGAAGTTTGGCTACCACCAGGTCCTGATAGAACAGATAGATGTATGGAAGATCGCCTTCAAGTCAAAGGAAGGAATTTTTTAATGGTTGGTCATGCCCTTTGGTTTGACAAAGGCTCCAGCCACTTTCATGAGGATGATGGATGATATCCTGCGACCATTCACCAATACTTTTGTAGTGGTGTATCTGGATGACATTCTAATTTATAGCAAGACTTGGGCCAAACACTTGCAGCATATTCAACAAGTTCTGCACACCTTGCGGAAACATAAGCTATACGCCAACCTGGAAAAATGCTCCTTTGGCATGGATAAGGTCCATTACCTGGGCTACATCATTGATTAACATGGCGTACATGTGGATCCAGCCAAGATCCAAGTCATCCGTGACTAGCTAGCCCCAACAACAGTCACTGAGCTTTGGAGCTTCTTGGGACTTGCTAATTTCTACCGCAGGTTCGTGTTGGGTTTCTCCCATATTGCATGGGCCCTCAATGAAATAAACAGGGGTGGTGGTAAGGCAAAATTTGTGTGGGGCCGGTCCCAACAACAAACATTCGATGATTTGAAGCAACGCTTGTGCTCAACCCCAGTACTTTCACTACCAGACCTACAACATCCCTTTGAGATCGAGACAAATGCTTCAGACTATGTTGTGGGCACCGTTCTCACTCAACACGCCCACCCCATGGCCTATCATAGTGAGACACTGTAAGATACTGTCTGTAAGTACCCTACTTACGACAAAGAAATGTACTCCATTGTGAAAGCATGCTACTAGTGGAGACATTACATTCTTGGGAAGGAGACAGTCATCCACACTGATCATAATCCACTGTAGTTCATGCAGACACAAGGAAAATTGCAGAATGACTACCATCAAAAGTGGTCCACATACTTGCAACAATTCCACCTCAACATCAAGTATAAAACAAGAAGCACCAATCGCGTCGTTGATTGCCTCAGTAGACCACCAGTCATGACAATCACCACAGTGCTAGAATCTTTTGGCCATGAGACATCTGTATGGCCCCAACTCTATGAGATAGACCCTGACTTCGCCACCACCTACCAAATGTTGGGTGCAAATGCAGTTGTCGATAATTTCCATATTTAGGATGGGTTGTTGTTTTGTCTGGGACATATTTGTGTTCCATCAAGTGAGCCAGCGAAGCTGATCTGGGAAGCCCACTACAGTTGGGTGGCAGGACACTTCGGTGTCGAAAAGACAGTGGCGATGCTACAGAAACATTTCTACTGGCCGAAACTTCGACAGGAGGTTGGCAAGTATATCAGGTCCTGCACTGCCTGTGCTATTTCGAAACTGACCACTAAGAAACAGGGCCTGTACACCCCTCTTCCTACTCCTGACAGGCCATGGGAATCCATCTCAATGGACTACATGTTGGGCCTCCCATCCACCAAGTGGGGAAATGATTGTGTTTTTGTGGTTGTTGATTGCTTTTCTATGATGGTGATTTTGGTTGCCTGCAAGAAGAGCATCACAGTAGAGGCCAATGGCAAGCTATTCTTTGAATGAGTTTGGTTACATTTTGGAATCCCACAAACCATTGTCTCAGATCGGGATAGTCGATTTCTCAGCACATTCTAGTTGAGCCTCTGGTCACTGCTGGACACCAAGCTCACCAAATCCACGACCTTCCACCCCCAGACAGATGGCCAAACCAAGGTTGTAAATCAAATGATTGTGCATATCCTTTACATAATTCAAAGCACCCTCACACATAGGATGAGAGCCTTACCTATGTACAACATATCTACAACCGAGCCTTGCATAGCTCAACCGGCCACAACCCCTTTCAAGTGGGGTTGGGATTCTAACCATTGGGTCCCATAGATGTTACACTTCCCCTTACGGTCACCTCAACTGACTCATCTCCTACTCCAACTGAAGCTAACAAAGCCACCTGGTTCATTGAGCAGATCCAACACATCCTCCAACAGGTTCAGGATATCCTATAGAATTCAAATGACAAGTACAAACAATGCCATGATCAACATCTGGTGCCGCATAAGTTTCAAGTGGGGGACAGATTTTGGTTGCACTTGCAGAAAGAACACCTTACAGGACCCCATCAGAAGCTTCGCCCACTCCGTTATGGACCGTACGCTATCACCAAGGCCATGGGGGATAATTCTTTTGAGATCAACATTCCTCCTTTCCTTGGCTTGCACCCAGTGTTCAACGTGGATCTCCTTCACCCTTATTTCCCACCATTATTGGACACCTCAGAAGTAGCAGAACAACTGACACCAAAAGACATCAACCCCGACTGCATACAATAGGAATCCAATGATTATATTGTGCACAGACATATCAAGGGCACTCGACAACAAAGGATCCAACTTTATTGAGTCGTCAAAGTAGGGCAACTTTTGCACCAAGGCAAGTGGCTCACCCGCGGCCAAATTCAACAGAAATTTCCTCATCTAATGGGGGGCCTCAATGAAATGGAAACCATTTCTTCCTAAGGAGGGAGGATTGATCCATATGGATATTTGTGGCCACCCACCTTTTCCAACTGACTCAAAACAATTTTCTGACAATTTTGGCATTTTACTATTTTTAGCAGTTTTAACTTCCGGGGCCATTTTGAGGGCCTAAATGAAGGTTTTTTGGTATCGAGCTCTTCAATAATATATGAAGGTATTATTGAGTCCCAAAAATTAATCTCCTCGATGATACCTAAAACGGAGATCGTATGCAAAAGTTACGACCCCAGGAAGTTGATGTACTAACTTACCCAAACGGGGCCCACATGAATTTTGGCGCTTCATCTCCTAGGGTTAGGTTTTTGGATGTCTAGGGTTTTTGGAATTCTTTATTATTGTAAAAAGGAATTCAAAGCCTCATTGTAATCTTCTTCTGGCGAATGCGTGTTTCCGTCACATCTCTTCTCAGATATAAGCCGCCGCCATTCCAACAAGCTTGTTTTCGCTGCATTTTACAGTTTTAGCTTATTTCGTTATTGAATAGAAAACCGGTTTTACTATATCTCTGTTATTTTGTGTTAAGAGAATGTTAATAATTTGTATTCATTTCATTCTTCTCATAAAATATAGATCACATAACACATGATCTACCATGGTTCACCCCTCATGGGCTACGCCCACAAAGATTTGGTTGCTTTTCTCTTTTATTATCATGGTTTAAAGACTATAGCACCGCGCACATTACAACTCTCCATCAGAACAGGTCAAGATATACAATGATAAAGACTAGATCACACCAAGCTCCTCATCCTATGATCAAACCCTCAATTTCTCCCTTATTTCCTCTCCTCAGCTCAACAACTTACAAAATAGATCAGATTCTACAGACATTCTGTCTTCTTACAACATGGTAGCAATGACCAACAACATAACATCCAACTCCGAACCAAAGAACAACAATAAACCCGACCTAGGCCTCATAGGTACCTATTTATACATTTTTTTGGCTTAATACCCATTACATATTCTTACCAAAACCCTAACCCTACTATGGTTCATTCTTCTTGCATGCGTGCCTCGCATGCTTTCCTCCTCTGCATGCACATTTTCCTTGCACATGCTTCTTTTCCTGCATGTGCGTCTGCCTTACATGTGATACTTCTTCTACATGCACATCCTCCTCCCAAGTCGTGCTTTTCCCCCAAAACTGGGTCTGTGCCCAATAAGCCCCCAACACTGACATCATGACTTGTCCCGAGTCACTGCCTAACTCCAACATTTGTCACTTCTTGTGCCAGTGCTTCGTACATAGCTGCTACCCTTTGACACTGCTCCTGAGCCTGGCTGCTGCTTGCTGACATTGCTTCGACCACATGCACGGTGAATGGTGGTCGTAGTATTTTCCCCCCTTCCAAGCCTATCTGTTCGAGGCACACTATTGCTACGTCGATTTCCACGACCAACTTTTCTGCCTTTTCTTGTAGAGGCTCCAAATGAGCCTGTCGTGCAATCATTTGTTTCTGCACCGCTTTTTCTTCTTCCTGAAGGTTGTTCATTTCTACGACTGTCTTGATCTTCTTTGGCAGTGACATTGTCCTCTGTTGTTTCTTGACATGTACCATTGTTGCATGCAATTTATCTTCCTTTCCTTGCATCTCTTGTAGGCTCCCATCCTCTAATAGTTGTGTCCATAGCTGGTCGCTCTTTTCTAGTAGTTCCTCCACTCTATGTATGTTCAGCGCAAGGTTTCCTGCAACTGCTATTGTGTCTTTCTCTCTTTTTTATCAGACTGCTGGAGGAGTAGTAGGTACTATGCGTTGCTCCAGTTCCTTTATCTTCTCTTTATATTGTTGCAAAGTCTGTGCTATCTTTGTTATCTTCTCCTCCGAAAATGCTTCCTTTTATGCTGTGTCATCTGAGATAGCTTGAAAGAATGAATTTATCTGGTTCTCCATCTCATCCAATTTTTGTTGCACTATCTCTTTCTTCTTCCCTTCCTGGGTGATGGCTTCCTTCAATACTATATTTTCCTCCTACACTATTTGTAGATTCGTCACGTCAGACCTTGATATGGACTAAATCTCCTATGTGGCGCTAACCTATAACTTATACAGTGCCTTTGTTGGAATATTGGGCAAGGCCAAGTCCAATGTTTCGATATCCTTCACGGGATTCTGCGTTGTTTCCTCATCGATGAACAACATATCTGGTGTTATGATAAAGTTATCACTTCCCTACACTATGATTTGTACTGTCTCTTCGACATGTGCTCCTTCTATTACTGGTGCTGATTTCTCATTTTGTTGTTCTTCAGCCTTGATCCTCAATTGTTCTAGTGCTGTTTTTATTCCTGTACCTGTTCCAAAATTGAATATTGATGTTTTTTTGCATTTTCCCATACCTTCGACAGTCTATCTTCTACTGTCATTGCTATCAGCTCCACATCATATGCTGTCAATGATTTTTCCATTTGTTTCCCGTGGGACTTTTCTTTCTTCCTGGCACCACTTGCTTTCTCCCCTAGCCTTTTCCTTTGGGCATCTATTGGTTTAGGTGCTTATGTAAACTGTGTATCCATGTATGTCTCTCGCCCTTCTCCTTCTTCCATTGAGACTTCCTATGTCTCCATCTATCTTTCTTCCATGCACACTTGTTATGTTGTTTCCCTTGTTGTCTGCTCTGCATGCGATGATCCCTGTGTAGCACCCTATTGGGATGGCTTCTTTTTTCTATTTTTATTTTTTATGGGAATGTTGCCTCCTTCTTGGCCCTGTGTCGTATTTTTATTGTCGTATTTTTATTGGTTCTTGCTCCATTTTTGGTTGTCTGTTGCATGGGGACTATTCTTCCATGCATTCTCATTTGTTCTCTTGGCACCATCTTTGGGATTGTTGGCACTTTCCACTCCTGGACCTCCATGTGGATGTCTTGCACCATCACGCAGTACTTCAACTGCAACACTCCTTGGCTGGATCCTTCTTTTTCTGCAAGCACATGTTGTGGTGTGATGCCTATAAATTCTCTATCTGTCCAAACTCCTAAGCAGTTTCTGGGGAGATCCTCCATGTATCCGCCAAGCTGTTCTAGATCTCTGTTAAGTACAGAGGAAACATGTTGCTATTATATTTCTTTGTTTTTGGATCTGGTGTGCTTCACAACAGTGATGTGTAGCACGCTGTGCCACATTTTCCTGTCCTTGGCAGGAACATAGTGTATATGGGTTCTTGCCACACCATAAGTGAAATGAGGATAAATAACCACGAATAATGGAACTCAGAGCCCTAATATTTCACATCCTTTCAATCTTTTAGGAATGAGTTCAATAGATACGGGGCCCAGCTCATCAAGCTCCCCTTTGCGCACTACGCCATAGTTGCTACTAGTCCTGCAGGCACTTCTTCTTTTCGACACTTGCGCATTAATTTGCAACCCAACAACTATTTTTCAAATTGTGTCGCATGATCATTGATGTCACTGATCCTGATACCCCTGTTACCCCTTTTTGTGCCATACTTTGATTTGATCTCATATGAGATGGATTTCTCCTTAGTTTTGTCTTCTAGGTACTGTTCTGTCTTCTCCCCATATTTGGGTAGCCCTGTAATTGTTGCGATGAGATCAAAATTGATCGACACTAGCCTATCCATCCACAAGATGCCACTGTGCACCCTTTCTAAAAACTGTTTGACACATCCGTTTTTGTTTTTCCCATGTTCGAAGTGTGGTATGTCTAGTAAGTTCATGATGTATGTGTTGTATAGTCCCAGGATCCACTGCGCATGCTCCAACAGTGGCACACCTAATGGGCCTTCTCCCCTGGACTCCAGGTAGCTTTGTGCTACCAAAATTATCATGGTCGGAGTATTTAAGGCTATTGACTCCTCCTACCATGTTATCTTTGGTTTGCACTCCCTTGGGGATATTCAACATCACTATACCTAGTTCTTCCTGCGTGTGTTGTATGCCCTGCACACTAATTTTTGCTTGCACCTTCTTTTTCCCTTATGGGGATGAGACCCCACCCTCTAGTACAACCTCTTGCTCTGTTTTGAGCTCTGCTTTTGGCTCTAGGCCTTGCTTCATTGAACCCATGGATGATTCTTCTTACTGTGGCCCTTTACCCCTGGATGCTTCAGACTCTATTCGTTCGACGTCCTCTTCTGGCTACCCGGGCTTCTGTGCAGGTTCCTTCTCTTCTTCCACATGCAATGTGGTCTGCTCATACTCCGGTGTGTGGATTTTTTCAACATCCACCACTGTGGGCATATCGTTGGTTTCGGTTTGTGGTACTCATGTACTAATCCATGTGTTTCTTCCTATTCTACTTGGTGCTCCAACCCTTGGTGGTGATTGTAGAGACCAAATTAATTTAAGTCTATTAAATCCATAAATTGAAACAATAAACTTCTACTTCTACGCAGAAAACTCAGTAATTTCTTTAATTCAACATATAAGCATGTTAAATTAATTAATGAACAACAATTTCATAACAGAATAAGAATTACTTAACAGAATAATATAAATTTACCTCTTCCTGATGCTAATTTCTCCGTTGACCCGGTTGTCCAGCCTGCTACTTTGTTGCTTCCTGATGCACTGACCAACTCTGCCCAAACCGACTAACCTCCTAGCCATCTAGGAGCAGCCTGTCTGGCTCCCTAGCTCCAGGAAACAGAAAGGAATCCTGGCCCCCGTGCCGAAAACCCCCAGCAAACCGGTGCCCCCTGCTTATGATTCACCGAAAACCCCCAAGGCCAAACTCCTCACACCCGAGATCCCCATAAAAAATCCCCCATACAAATATATCCTCCTCCCAAAATGCTTCCTCCTCCCCCAAAAGAATGCCTTCCCCCGTAAGACTCTCCCCATCATATTCCCCCTTCACCGACTCTCCCCCTTTCATTAATTTCCTTATCCATTTATTTATTATCTTATCCCCTTATATTTATTATCTTATCCCCTTATATTTAATATCTTATCCCCTTATTAATATCTTATCCCCTTATTAATATCTTATCCTTATATTTAATTTCTTATCCCCTTATTAATGTTTCTTCCCCCCCCCATATACGTAAGTCTTTAACAAATTAAACTTATTAACCCCTTTAATTCTTTACTCAATTAATTAATGAGTCAATTAATAATTAATTAATCATTGACAAATATGAACAAGTAATTTATAATAATTAATTAGTTAATATTATTTAAGAAATAATTATTGTTTATTAACATTTTAGGACAATCCGATTATCAAATTAATTATAATTAATAATCCTATACATCTATTTAAGCAGGGTCATTATAGTGACATGGTGATGAAATCCAAACTATAGGCTCTCAACTCGACATATGGTAGCAAAAATTCACACTCTATCGCTCGTCCACTCGACTCGACGTTCTTCTCCTTAGAAAATAACACAATGGGTTGGTTTCCCCCCTTTTTTTGACTTTATAATGGGATAGAGAAGTGATAACTGCGTCGCACTGGTAATTGTCACTTTTTCACTTTTCGTTGTGTTTCTTGCACACTGTACCTTTCTACCAGTTAGCTTCTCTTCTACGCGTCGCGTTTTCAAACCCTGGTTTTCTTGCAACGCCCTCTTTGATCTGCCCAGTTCTATTCTATCAAGGCCCTCCATGTGCGCTAAATTGTTTTTATTTTAATACCCTTTTTACTTTTTATGGATTTTCTTCTTTTTATTTATTTTTCTCATTTTCTCTCCATTACTTCTACTATAATAAACTATATACATATTTTCTTACTGCGTGGTACCTTTCTAAGCACTAGGAGGTCAACTGTCCCTATAGTTTTAGTCAACTCCCATTGATTATTCCTCTGAGTTTTGTACCTCCTAAATCTTTCAACTGTACAACTCCCCCATCTATGACAGTCTTCACTTCATATGGTCCCAACCAATGCATTCTGAATTTTCTGGGGTGTTGAAGAAATTTATTGTCATATAACAAGACTAGGTCTCCCTCCTTGAAACTCTTCCTTCTAATATGTCAGTCATGCCGAGATTTTTCCCTTTCGTTCTGTACTTCTTGGTGAAATCCTACTAGAATCTTATCTTCTTCCATAACCATTAGCTGACTTATCCTTTCTTGTACTATGCCTTGTTTTGTCATATTGGTGATTGGTGCTACATGCAAACTAGGTACCAAAAATTCTAATGGCACCACTGCTTCTTGTCCACACACCAACTTGAATGGTGATTGTCAAATTGTTTGTGCGAGTCATGTTTGAGTCTAGAAATCCTCCCATACCATCAATGCATGCATCTAGTCTAACAATGTAAATGCATGATTAATCACACACGCTTCAAGTTTTTTATGTCTTTGTTTTTTTCTCTAATCTAAGTAGTCTTTTTCTCCATAAAGAATATTAGTACGAAATAATTATTTAAATACAAAATCTCATCTATCGTGCACCTTCTTCTTTCCACAACCAAAATCCTGGTCCTAATTGGCATGGTGTTGGTTTTGAACGACATAGACAATGAATATTAAGAATTGGTGTGTGATTGATCTTTGAGTTTGGAAACCCTCCCATATTGTCAAGGCATGTGAACATTCTATCCATGTAAAATATCGGTGAATACAAAAACATTTTGAAAAAATTTCAACATTGACCCCATTCACAAGTCGTTGTTTCCCATCATGTACTCTATCTCTAGTACAATTTCTTTTAATAGATTTTTCCTTTAAAATTTGACTAAGAAAATTAAAATGAAACGAGGACTAGATGGGTCGATATATAGAGTGGGTGTGAGTGATATTTGAGTTTGGAAACCCTCCCATATTGTCAAGGAATGGGAAAAATCTATCCATGTCAAATTTTAGTGCATACAGAAATTTTTTGAAAGAATTTCAACGTTGGCCCCATTCACAGGTTACTATTTCCCATCATGTACTCTAGCCCTAGTAAAATGTATTTTAGTTGTTTCCTTTAAACTATGACAAATATACATGTCCTCGCATCCAGTACTGCAATGGAATGCAATAAATTCGATAAAGAAGTACTTGATTAATCGCACAAGCTTCAAGTTATTTAATGTATTTTTTTCTCTCTCTCATCTAAGTACTCTTTTCATTTTTTCAGTTCATTCCTTTTGTATTGCACCTTCTCCGAGACTATGTATTTGTTCCATTGTTTCACATAACAAAAAGTTTTCATAAGTGATGGGTACTAAATTATTCTTGATTTTCTCCTCTACCTGTTCTACTTCTTTTCACATCACCATATATATCAATATTTCTTGAAGGTTAAAAAGATCAACATCAACTTATAAGAGAATCCAATATCATATTTCTCTACCTCTATAGAGACTACTCTCTCTATGTTTTAAAACATAGCTACATGACACTACACTTAAATGACAAATTCCAACACTTGATGGTTTTAGGATTCATTTCATACTTGGTTTATTAATTTGAAATTAAAATTTGATACTTTGCAAGCTAGTACCTTGAGTCAAATGAAAATATGAATTTAGGAATCATTAACATATCTACTAGAACATTTATTCTAACCTATAACAAATATACTAAATTCTCATAATTTCTTCTCATAACTAGAAGGTTTACATTTAGAGTTCCCTTCCACATGGCCATTTGTCCTCATTATTGCTGCCATGAAACTGTCCTTCAGAGACATCACCCTACAATTCTTCTTGATATAACTTTATTACATTGGAAAGTGTCACATTATTCCACTTTATTACATTGCATTAGTAAGTGCTTCAATATGAGATAATGTAATTTAATCTTTGAACAAGTGGGTGTGTGAGTCACATTTGAGTCCAAAAACCATCCCATATCATTAAGGCATGCAGATAGTCTAGCCATGTCAAATTTTAGTGCATACATAAATAGTTTGAAAAAAATTCAACGTTGGCCCCATTCACAGGCCACTGTTTCCCATGTCTAGTCCTAGTACAATTTATGTTTGTTGTTCCTTTTAAAATTTGTTCAACAATACACAAATTCCTGTGTCTAGTACTACAAGGGAATATTTTTATGTTGTTGATTAAGTAATGAACAAAAAAGAGGGATTTTTCATTACAACTATGACACACATACATTGTATATACATTAATGTATAACTTGAAAGAAAAATGAAGAAAGGTTGATGCAAACTTAAAACTTGCGTCAACCAATTTGTGTACTTTGAAAGAAAAATAAGGTTTATGGTTTACATGATGAATTGATGATGGAAAAAAGTGGGTGTGTGAGTCAAATTTGAGTCCATAAACCCTCCCATATTGTTAAGGAATGGGAATAGTCTATCCATTTCAAATTTTAGTGCATACAAAAACAATTTGAAAAAATTTCAATGTTGGCCCCATTCACAGGTCATTGTTGCCCATGTCTAGTCCTAGTACAATGTATGTTATTTGTTCCTTTTAAAATTCGTTCAAAAGTACACACGTTCCCACATCTAGTAAGACATGCAGATAGTCTATCCATGTCAAATTTCAGTGCATAAATAAATAGTTTAAAAAAATTTCAATGTTGTCCCCATTTACAGGTCACTATTTCTCATGCATATTACTAGTACAATATCTTTTCATTGTTCATTTTAAAATTCGTTCGACAGTACACATGTTCCCACATCTAGTACTGCAACGACATATATTTATGGTGTTGATTAAACAATGAACGAAAAGAGGGATTTTTCATCACAACTATGAAACAAATACATGGTATATACATTAATCTAAACTCAAAAGAAAAATGAATAAAGGTTGATGAAAACTTAAAACTTGTGTCAACCAATTTGTGTACTTTGAACGAAAAATAGGGTTTATGGTTCACATGATGAATTGATGATGGAAACAAGTGGGTGTGTGAGTCAAATTTGAGTCAAGAAACCCTCACATATTGTTAAGGCATGCAATTAGTCTATCCATGTCAAATTTCAATGCATACAAAAACAATTTGAAAAAAATTCAACATTGGCCCCATTCACAGGTCATTTTTTCCCATGTCTAGTCCTAGTACAATGTCTTTTTGTTGTTCCTTTTAAAATTTGTTTGACACTACACACATTCTCACATCTAGTACTACAAGGGCATATTTTTATGGTGTTGATTAAACAATGAACAAAAAAGAGGGAATTTTCATCACAACTTTGACACACATACATTGTATATACATTAATGTAGAACCTGAAAGAAAAATGAAGAAAGGATAATGCAAACTTACAACTTGTGTCAACCAATTTGTGTACTTTGAATGAAAAATAGGGTTTATGGTTTACATGATGAATTGATGATGGAAACAAGTGGGTGTGTGAGTCAAATTTGAGTCCAAAAACCCTCCCATATTGTAAAGGCACACAAATAGTCTATCCATGTCAAATTTCAGTGCATACAAAAATATTTTGAAAACATTTCAATGTTGGCCCCATTCATAGGTCATTGTTGCCCATGTCTAGTCCTAGTACAGTGTCTTTTTGTTGTTCCTTTTAAAATTTGTTCGACAGTACACGCGTTCCCACATCTAGTACTGCAATGACATATTTTAATGGTGTTTATTAAACAATGAATGAAAAAGAGGTATTTTTTATCACAACTATGACACACATACATTGTATATACATTAATGTAGAACCTGAAACAAAAATGAAGAAAGGTTGATGCAAACTTAAAACTTGTGTCAACCAATTTGTGTAATTTGAAAGAAAAATAGGGTTTATGGTTTATATGATGAATTGATGATGGAAACAAGTGGGTATGTGAGTCAAATTCGAGTCTAGAAACCCTCCCATATTGTTAAGGCATGTGAATATTCTATCCATGTCAAATTTCAGTGCATATAGAAACAATTTGAAAAAGTTTCAATTTTGGCCCCATTCACAGATTACTGTTGCCCATGTCTAGTCCTAGTACGGTGTCTTTTTGTTGTTCCTTTTAAAATTATTTCGACAGTACACATGTTCCCACATCTAGTACTACAAGGGAATATTTTTATGGTGGTGATTAAACAATGAACGAAAAAGAAGGATTTTTATGGACGAGCATATTTTTATGGTGTTGGGTCCAAAATAGACAATATATAGTTATTAAAGTTAGGGAAGTATTTTCAAGGACGTGGGGTATATCCCCCCTTTGTCCCAATGATGTTTCTTTCTATTATGGAGACTTTTTGGAGATTTCCTAAACATCTTGATGGATACCTCCAATGTCCCAAGGGATACCCATATGTCCTTGGACTAGATGAGGGAATTTTGGGTCCAAAACGAACAACATATAATTGTTAAAGGTAGGGAAGTATTTTTAACTCACTGAACCATCACTCACCAACTTTTTTTTTCCACTTTCATTTAGCAGGAATAGAAAAAAAATCTTGCAAGAATCCTTGGAGAGCCTTGAAGTGATATTTTCCTAAGTTTTAAATCCTTGGAGAGCAACGATTTTTAGTTGTAGTGGGTATCCATCAAGATTAAAGAAATATTTAAGTATATATTTACAAGAATTCAACTCAGAGAAATCAAGATAATTGAGTAGCTTGAGATCGAGATATTTAGCATCTTCAAGATGAAGAAACATCATATATCCATCTATAGTTTTTTCTTATCATTTTAAGTTTTACCCACTATTTGCATCCAAGGTAATAAGAATTTATTCACCTTCTACACTCTTCCATACAATTAGATCCTCTCAAGGGAAAAAAAATTAAAATGAAGAAGAACACAATCTACCTGATTTGAAAGGAGACTAGCACAAGCTGAAACCACCAATTCCAATTAAACCTAAAACACTCTTCCTTGAAGATACAAAGAAAGTCTAAAAAAATAATTTAAAGCAAAACGTTGGTTTTCATGAATAGGTATGTGGTCTTTGTGGCTATATTTTTAAGGGTAGCTAGACTTGAGTTTGCATCATTTTTTGAAAATACACAGTGATAGAGTTGAGGATGTGAAAACACATTTTAAAGAGACAAAATGACTAGGATTCACATACCTTATTTGGTGTGACTATGAAATTGAAAAAATCATAAAATACGAAGTTTTACCAAGTGAATAAAATTATATCACCTTCTCGATATGTTGAGCATGCAACAACGACTTTCACTATAGATAGAAGTCTTTAGGAACTAAAAATTTGATGGCAATACATAATATGGAATTAATGGAGGAGGTTGATAAATCAATTAATGACATTATGATAGCCAATGGAATAACATTTATTGTTTCTTGTTCTCCTTCCTACAAAGAAAATTATAAATGATAGACCTAGATATATTCCCTCTTGTTACAATAAATTAATAATAACAATGTTAGAAGCAGGTATCAAAGATGCAAGAGTTGATGGAAGACATTAAATGAACTAGTAAGTACAAGATGCTTAATTGTAATGAATAGTTGGACACATGTCAAGCAAATACCCGTGATAAATATTATTGTGGGTAATGGATTGCATTGGAAGGATGGAGGACTCATTTTTCCAATATGAGGTATAGTAGGATGAAATCAAGGAGGTTGATTCTAGTACTGAAAGGGCATATTTTTGTGGTGTTGATTAAACAATGAACACAAAAAGAGGGATTTTTCATCACAACTATGACACACATACATTGTATATGCAATGTAGAACCTGAAATAAAAATGAAGAAAGGTTGATGCGAATTACTTAAAACTTGTGTCAACCAATTTGTGTACTTTGAAATAAAAATAGGGTTTATGGTTAGATAATGAATTGATGATGGAAACAAGTGGGTGTGTGAGTCAAATTTTAGTCTATAAACCCTCCCATATTGTTAGGCCATGGGAATAGTCTATCCATGTCAAATTTCAATTCATACAAAAAAATATGGATTTTTCATCACAACAAAAAGTTCAAACGAAACAAGGTCAAGATTAGATATGTATTAGAGTGGGTGTGTGAGTCATATTTGAGTTTTAAAATGCACGTTATTATTGCCACATAAATCATGGGCCAAAGTCCCATGTTTTCAAATAGTTTCAATGAAAATTCTATAGAAATGACAAACACGATCTTTGAAAGTTTGTTGATGCAATACTATGACAACAATATTGATGAAATCTATGATCATGATGGTATAAAAATGAATGAACTTTTTTTGGTTTCAAGAATAATTTATCCTCTACTGAACAAGGCCAACCACGTAAAGGTGGAAGCTCATATGTCCCCTCCCCTCCCGCTCTCATCACTCTCAATTGATCCCCAATGCCCAATCTATAACATAGAAAATAATCGAAAGCAACGACCTAGTAAGATTCATGCATAGAAACTAGAAAAAGAAAAATTAATGAAGGTAAATGAAATTATGTGTTTGTAAATGATATTTTTATTTTACCACATACTTTAGTATATTGGTGACTATTTTCAGGTTTCACATAATAATTAAACAACATGTAACACAAGATATAAAAACATCGCATAAAACTTAAAAACATGTAATTAACCCATAACATTATAAGCAAATTATGTTAAGAGAACAATTCATACAAATTAAAATATATAGTCACATACTTGATCCAACTCAATGCCTGTATAATCATCCTTACTCTGTATCTTGATCTTATTCATCAAACTCGACATCTCTATCATCATCCAGTTCATAAACGATGTTGAAATTATTGACGATATCATCATCGTCATCAATGTCATTTTTGAGCATATTTTCATCGACATCATCATCAATAATTGCAATATTGTCTCCTACGTCTGAATCATGATTTTCTTCATCTTCTTCGTCTATCAACCCTACATGATCTTCTGGATATGTATGATTTGGCGAATCATATTCTTGATATTCAATATCATCTTCTTCCTGTAAATGAGTATACTTAACTGGACTTCCTCTTGGATCATATCTAACAACAAATGACCAATCCCTCTCACTTGGAACATTTGAGTAAAAGACCTGTTCACATTGGATTGGAAAAACATAGTGATCATGTCCTCTTTCAAACACCGTTGTTTTAATCATCAGAAATTCGTTGGAATGTTGAAGAACAATTTTTTCCTCATCGCGTTCATGCATTCATAACCTATACCATTTGACGTCGAACAACACTAATTTGAAGGAATTAAAGTCACACACAAGTATTGTTGGATTGCTGAGAGGGGGGGTGAATCAGTAATAGAGAAATATAATCCTTTTTAACCATATAATGCAAGTGTTATATCAATGTAGCATTATTAATCCAAATGAATATTGGTGGCCACCCACCTATTCCAACTGGCTCCTTGTGTCCATTTTTGTTCAGCCCGTCTTTCTGTACTACTTTATAATTGTGAGTTCTACACTTCTAGGGTTGTATGAAGCCTCACACATTCTCTAGGTGGATACAGGTAGCCTCTCACCTAATCCAACTAGCCTATTTTGTATGTTTTCATGTCAACACATCTTGCTATACTTTCAGGGCTATTTTGAGGCCTAAACATTTTTTTTTTGACTCGCCGCATTCAGATTGTAGACAGAGTCATATTTTGATGGAGAAATGTGTAGTTCTATGAAAGACCTTTCCAATGGGCTATCACGTGCCTAAAACTAAGGTCGTATTGAAAATTTATGACCCTAGGAAGTTGAGGTACCAAATTACACCAACTTACCCATAGGGCCCACATGACTTTTGGTGTTTCAACTTCTAGGGTTAGGTTTTTGGATGTCTAGGGTTTTGGAATTCATGAGTAATATGAAAAGGGCCTATGTAGCCTCATTTTAATCCATTCTTCTTAGATGGATGCGTGTAACAACCACATCTCTTCTCAGAGATAACTACCACCATTCGAGCAAGTTTCAATTCTGCAGTTTTACAATTTCATCCTATTTCATTATTTAAAAGAAGATATTGTTCACTGAATATTTGCTTTATTCTTCCTATCTCCGTGTTTATGGAATTTAGTCTATAATATCGTTTTTCTCCTAAATCTGGATCAGTGGTATCAGAGCGGTCTTCTCTTCATTTATTTTTCTTCGTGCATGTCCCCAACAAGGTCTGGGTACAAGAAGTTCGGACTCGAACCAATCGATCCATTACCATATTGGCCATGATGAGCCCAACAAAAACCCATGGGAGACAAAAATAAATATGATGGAACATGAGATCCTATTAAAATTTTTCTTGGGGAATCCCTCACGCGACAAAGGAACGAAATGATGAACAACTTCATGCAGATCCTTCGGCGGTTGCCCACAGGAGAAGCATGTTCATCAAGAAGCCATGAAACCCCCTTCAAGGTACAGGTAAATTTTGAAATTCCATTATTTGAAGGCTTGATAGATGCAAATGATGTATATAAATGGTTAAATATGCTTGAAGGATATTTTTCAGTCCACAATTTTTTCGATCGGGAAAAGATCAGTTTTACACTGCTCAAGGTTGTTCCCCATGTTAATTACTGGTGGGATACCTACTCTAAGAAAAGGGCCATGGAGGAATCTACAATTTTTGTGGTGACCCCTACATGGGATTCTTTTCGAGACACCATTAAAGAACAATACTACCTTGTTGGAAGCTACGAGGACCAGTACACCAGATGGAGCACCCTATGTCAAGAAAGGGACCAGACAATACTAGACTTCACCAATATTTTCCATACCCTCCACACCAAATTGGGTATCAAATATTCTAAGTGTCATATGGTGCTCAAATAGTATGGTTGTTTGCATAGATACATTCAAACATAAATGGATTTCCTGGACATCGCCTCATTGGGCACAACTTATAGATACACTGTCAAGATCGAGCAAAAGTTTAAGTAGAAACGACGAGAGTTTGGATCTGCAAACCCCTCATAGCCAAAGAAGGGCAAAGGAAACCCCAGCCCACATAGCAGGGGACCCAGTCGTGATGGCCGCCCTCAGGAAAATCCGTCCAAGTCGCAACATAAGAAGGGAAATGAGAATACGAAGGACATGGGAAAATGGTGTGAGTACCATAAAATTCCTTGGCACAACACCGACGAATGCCACTCCAAGCAGTCCCTTGGGGTCGATATGAAGGGTTCCGAGTCAGAGGTAGATTCTGATTCCAAGTCAAATCTTTAAGGAGGGAAGCAGATTATCGATGTTGAACCCAGTGCCACAGTCTCTACCACCAAATTCCATCCAAGTGAACTAGAAGAAACAAAGGAAGGGGAACGAATCTTTCACTCGTAGATGTGGGTCAAGGGGGCTCCAATTCACTTCATTGTTGACAACGGTAGTTAGAAGAAATTGATTTCAGTAGAGGTCATCAAGTGGATGAACCTACCAACGACACTGCACCCACAACCCTACACCATCGATTAGCTTCTTCAAGGAAGAGATCTCCGTGTCATCCAACGGTGTCGTTTGTCATATGGAATCAAGCCTTTCAAAGATGAGGTACTATGTGATATTTATTCCCTTGAAGTTTGTGATGTTATTTTAGGAAAACCATATTTATGGAAGCATCATGTTGTGTATAAGTCTAGACCCCATAGTGTTATTATTACTTTGGGTAGAAAATTGTACAAGATTGCAAAGGTGGCATCACCTACTGCTATTTCTTTAATCTATGCTAAACAATGTAGTAAGTTCATTTGAAAGACCAGGAAGTTCGTCTTCTTTCTGATCTGTGCTCACATTAAGTAGAAGGTCACCGCCACATCTTTGGCCTCTACACAACACCTCTCTTTGCATCAGAAGCAAGTGGACGAGATCGTGGAAGAATACAAATACATCTTTGTCTCACCTACAGGGGTACCTACATGCTGCTAAGTCAAGCATCCAATTGATCTGACCCCTGACATACCTCTACCTAATGGACCATTCTATCGATGCACCCTGATGGAGAATGAATAAATCAAGCGTCATATCCAAGAGATTATTCAAAAGGGGCACATCAGACCCAAATATTCCCCTTGTGGAAGCCTGATTGTAATGGTGAAAAAGAAGGATGTGACTTGGTGACTCTGCATTGATTACAGAGCCTAAAAAAAATCACAGTCTGGAACAACTATCCCATTCCTAGGATTGATGAAATTCTTGACCAACTCAAGGGGGAAACACTATTCATCAGTATTGACCTAAAGTCTGGCTACCACCAGGTTTTGATCGAAATGACAGAGGTCTGGAAGACAACCTTCAAGTCTAAGGAAGGTCTCTATGAATGGCTAGTTGTGCCCTTTGGCTTAAGAAATGCACTAGCCACTTTCATGAGGTTGATGTAAAATGTATTGAGACCCTTCACCAATTTCTTTGTGGTAGTATATTTGGATGACATCCTCATCTTCAATAGAACATGGGAGGAGCAAACACGACATATTCAACAGGTTTTGAGCACTCTGCAACATCACAAGCTTTATGCCAACTTGGAAAAATTCTCTTTTTGCATGAAAAGGGTCCAATGCCCGGGCTACATTGTTGATGAACATGGAGTACATGTTGATCCAGCTAAGATCCAAGTCATCCGTGACTTCCCAATCCCGACCACACTGACCGAGCTTCAAAGCTTCTTAGGTCTCGCCAATGTTTACTGATGGTCTATGCTGGGATTCTCCCATATTGCCTGGACCCTCAGCCAGGTGACCAAGGGTAGTGGTAGGGAAAAGTTCGTGTGGGAGAAGGAGAAACAATGAACATTCAAATATTTTAAACATCAATTGTGCTCAGCTCCAATACTCTCTTTTCCAGATCTGCAACAACCATTCAAGATTGAGACTGATGCATCTAACTATGCTGTGGGAGCAGTTCTCACTCAACATGGGCATCAAGTGGCATACCATAGTGAGACACTCTCTGATACTATCCGTAAATACCCCACCTATGAAAAGGAAATGTATTCCATTGTACAAGCATGTCATCAATGGAAACATTACATTCTAAGGACAAAGACGATCATACACACTGATCAAAAGCCTTTGTAGTTCATAAACACATAGGGGAAATGGCAGAACAACCGCCATCATAAGTGGTCCAGCTACCTGCAACAGTTCCATCTCAATATCAAGTATAATACATGTATCTCTAATTGTGTCACTAACTGCCTCAGTCGGCCTCCTATGGCCGCACTTACCACTATGCTCCATTCATGTGGACATGAAACATCATAGTGGCCCCAACTTTACCAACAAGATCCAGACTTCGCCACCACATATCAGTTCTTGGGTACATGCACCACTGTCATTGATTTTCACATTTAGGATAGACTCTTATGCCACCTGGGCCATCTCTGTGTTCCTACCAGCGAGCGTGCAAAGCTGATTTGGGAATCCCACTACAGTCGAGCGACAAGACATTTTGGCGTAGAGAAAAATGTGGTTGTCCTTCAGAAACATTTTTATTGGCTAAAAATTCAACTAGAAATTAGCAAGTATATTAGATATTGCATTGCCTATGCCATTTCCAATCCTACCATCAAGAAGCAAGGCTTATACACCTCCCTTCCTATTCCTGAGAAGCCATGGGATTCCATCTCTATGGATTACATGTCTGGTTTGTCATCCACCGAGCACAAAAATATTACAGGTGAATCCTCCTGCGGACAAGCGGATTCCCTCTTGGTCTCTATAATCCTAAGGCAAAGACATAAAAGTTCTTAACATGGACACTGAAATCATTTTAGATCTAGTTAAGATAATGAATGAAGAGGAAGAAGAAAAGTGTACCTTTTTAAATGGCGTTTGTCCTCGCAAAGTCCAAGTTGAGCTTCAATCCCAAGCTCCTCGATAGGTCCTGTAGAACAAACAAAGATAGAACAAGATTCCTATTCTACTGATATTATCTCAAATACATATCTATCTAATGAAGACAATTTCATTTGGAACAAACATAAAATTGAAAGAAACAGGCCAAGCATGTATGTATATTAATGAGAACAAATGAAGAGTACTTACAATCCTCTGATGAAGGTGCAACAACTTATTCCATCTCTCCTTGTCCAACCCCTTTGCTCAAGTAATCTACACTGATTATGCTTCAATGGAATCTCACTTATGGGATCATAAGTTTGGTGTAATTCTCAATATCCATATACTATATATTACCTATGAGATCATACGTTTCATACCTCCAATCTTTTCTGTATCATGTATCTTTCACCATAAGAAGGCCTCCTTATATAATCTTGGAGAGACCCAACCACTTGAGAGATATTTGGGATAAGTTGAGGATTCCTCTCCTTCAGTTGTGGATCTTCCCTAAGATCATGCCTTGAACTCATATTCGAATCCAACCAACCTCAGAGATTGAGGGGATTCTACCATGATTTCCTCCAACAAACCAAATTTCACCCAAAAAAGGCCAACGCTCCCTCAAAAGGGACATAGAGCATTGGAAATCTCCCTTGGAAGAGGGTACAGAGTGCTAGCGCTCCCTAACAAAGCATATGGGAGTGCTTCCTTTCAAAAATTGACTTTTTAGTGGTTTTTCAAATGGCAAAAGACTTGTACTCCTTGTCAAGTGATTTCTCCTCTTCAAAAATAGTCTTTGAGGTTTCTTAAGTGTCCTTATGATGTCATTTGAGGCAAGACATAGGAAAGATGGTAGTATGATGTTTGTGACTATGTGGTCAAGATGCGACACTTGTGTACAAGATGTGACACTTACAACACTTGTAGTGACGACACTTGAGACACTATTGAAGTGAGTAATTTTGATGTGTAATAGATTTCCCCCGAAAGTACGAAGTCAGAAGACGATGATGACTGAAGTACTTTGTATACTTTTTCAAGCAAAGGTATGGACGTAGAGAGGCTGGAAAAATTTGCACACAACCATCAAAAATATATTATGACAAGTTTCAAACCCAAGGCATGCATACCTATGCTTGAGTGATAAAGACTTTTTCAGGTATGGTCGCCATTGAATACACTGCAGATCCATAATTTTATTGACAAAAAAGGTATAGACACTAAACATACAACATGGATCTATACTTACATGACACAAACTGATCGTAGCCACAAAAAATACACTGTGGATGTACGAGATGACAAGACATAGCCACGGAGCAATACAAAGTGGATCTATGTGACAATATATGTGTCAATATTCAAGAGAAACTCTGTCGCAACCTGGGTAAATTATATATAAGAGTGAATGAGTCAACCCAGGGTCTTCTTACCAATCCTGATGTAGTACGAATCTAACCATGTGAATAGATGTCCTGATGTCGAACATGGAAGAAACCACTTGATTACCGGTCAATGATGTAAACCATTAACAAGTGCAAGGGAAACCACCATTGATGTCAATGATTCCCAAGGTACCCTAGTACATTCCATCGAATGTGAATAGATGAGCTGAAGTCGAACATCCATGGAATCATCCGATCAAGGGTCAATGATGTAAACCTACTGTTGGACGTGAGGATGCCTGCCATTGAGGCATGTAGGTCCCAAAGTACTAACTGGTTTCTAAGTCTATCTCCTAGATAATGTGATGAAGTCGACAGGAATAGACTCGTCGTAGGAGGGCCTTGATGTATCCCCCATCAACGACATGAAACTGACACAAAGATGTAATTGGTAGATCAAATGAACATGGAATGACATGGGTATTGAAACAAGGATATTTGTGATGGATGAATCTCGAGGCATATACTTCCCTTGAACACTGAGGCACAACAACAGAAACGTGACATGGACTAAAACTTGATGATGCAGTGGATGCTGTGACTTTCGTCAGGTGACCCAAAGGAGTAAGGAAACTCAAAGAATTGGTTTAGTGCAGAGGTTCAACAGATTGAAATGAATGGAAAGATAAAATTCCGTGTTCAAGGGTGACTGCAAGGTCACTAATAAAGTTCTCAAAAACTGCTTGGCTTGCTTCTTTCAAATTCCCCCCCATCCAGATAGACGAGTAACTCTTTTTAATTTAACGAGCTCAAGGAGGGTAACACATGCTCGATATAACTCACCTTCGACAAGTCCCTCTTCCTTTGTTTAATGAGATGGAATAAGTAAGGGTTCGGTCCTATATGGGCCCTTCAATGTATGATTGTTTAACGAGTCCAGAGAAGGTAAAATCAGTTGTTTTTTCATATTTAGAGAGTCTGAAAATGACTTAAATATGACTCCAATGTTGTTCTTTTTCGTAATGTTAATCTTGTGAGGCTGAAAAAGAGATAAACTATCACTCGAAAGATGACCTTTCAAACCTTTTAATGAGTGTGAAAGGAAGAAATATCACTCAACAATATTTTCATGTTTAGAGAGACTGAAAAGAACTTAAAGAAGACTCTAGGGAGTTCCTTTTTCATATATCCATGCGAGCCCAAAAAATGGATAAAATGTTGCTCGGTTAAATTTTCATGTTTTTACGAGCGCGAGAAAGAACAAAGACTAAGCTCGGGATGCCCCCAGCATGAAAATATATTGGCTTAACTCTAGAATGATCATCAAAAGGCTGGAGACATTCCCCCCAAGCTTCAATTCATTCACCGACTTTGAGGTTGTCACCAATTTTTGTACTAGATGGAGAAAAAGGATACAGGTGGATGAAATGAAGTTTAAAAAACAAGACTTGACTCGACATCTACGAGATCTGGTGAAAGACTCAACCTAATGGGAGAGGTGACTGTTTCATTTTTTAACGAGCTTGACACAGGAAAATAACTATGCTCAAGGCTCTAGGTTCGATCCCTAGATTACTGTTTCATTGTTTAACAAGCTTGCCACAGAGAGTAAAAACTATGCTCGTGGCCTTTGTTTCATTTTTTAACGAGCTTGCCACAGAGAGGAAAAACTATGCTCATGACCTTTGTTTCATTTTTTAACGAGCTTACCACAGGGAAGAGAAACTATGCTCATTAACTCCGTTTCATTTTTAACGAGCTTGCCATAGAGAGGAAAACTATGCGCGTAACCTCTGTTTCATTTTTTAACGATCTTTCCACAGAGAATAAAATTGTGATCATGACCTCTGTTTCATTTTTTAACGAGCTTGCCACAGAGAAGAGAAACTATGCTCGCTACCTCTGTTTCATTTTTTAACGAGCTTGCCACAGAGAGGAAAACTATGCTCGTAACCTTTATTTCATTTTTTAATGAGCTTGCCATAGAGAAGAGAAACTATGCTTGTAGCCTCTGTTTCATTTTTTAACGATCTTGCCACAGAGAAGAGAAACTATGCTTGTAGATTTTTCTTGATCATGTCTTCCAAGAGGATAACGCTCTGGAAGGACACCACGTCAAGGGACAAAACTCGGTCATGGCTTCCAAGAGATATTCACTGGATGGAAGAAGAATTCTTCGGAAGGAAAAAATTTCGAGGTTCGCATCAGGGGTAAGGATATTAGGCTCCAATAGCCCTACTGAAGATATCACCATGTCAACTACCAGATCTAAGTCATCTGAAGTTTATGTCACTGGAGATAATGCCACATAATTAACCTGTGGCAGGGGTGAGACTGACTACATATAAGACCCATTTAGGGAGGTCATTGGGTTGATGGTCAAGTCAGGGCCAACAAATGAAAGTTGATCAATAGTTACCATTCTTCCATCGCGAGGTAAATATATCACACGAAAAAGAGTGGACACAATAGCTTTCATGGCATAGATATAATTGCATCCAAGGACTAAATCGAAATCCAAGGGGTCCTGGACTACCATAACATCAATGAAGACAGTTTTCCCTCCCAAATCTACAGGAAACTGAGGAAGGATCCCTAAAGCGTGGTTGTTCTTCTATTAAAATCGAATAGAGTTTGGATAACTAGCACAAGCTAAGGATAACCCAAAGCTTGCTAAGCAATTGAGGACAAAATACTAACAGATGAACCTTCATCTATTAGTGTCTGAGAAACAACCCAACCACAAACCTGTATTGTAATATTGAAAGGAATGTGAGAGGGAAGACGAGGTCCAACTAACACACCACAATAGAAAAGGATGGTCTCATTACTTGGAGGGGGTTTCGCGGGAGAAGGTGGAATCCCCCCCGGCACGGTAGATTCTGTACCAATGAGAAAAACATGGGCAACATCGGGTTTACTATCTAGAGGGAGAGTAGGATCGATTAATAAAGAAATCAAATAGACCATTTGAGTTTCATTCTCCAAGGGGAGAATGGGGTCGACAGGTGGAAACAGATCGACCGCTTCAACACTCTTCAGAGGAGGAGTGGGGTTGATCAGTGATGTAACCAAAACAACCAATTTGGCACTCTTCAGAGGAAGAGTTGGATTGACTTATGATGGGACTGGATCAGTCACTTTGGCACCCCTCAAAGGAGTGGGATTGACCGATGACAGAACCAAATCGACCACTTTGAAACTCTTCAGAGGAGGAGTGGGATTGACTGATGAAGTAACTAGAGAAACCACTTTGGCACTCCTCAAAGGAGGAGTGGGATCGACCGATGGTGGAGTCAGATCGACCAGTTTGACACTCTTCGGATGAAGGGTGGGATTGACCAATGAGAGGACTGGATCAATCATTTGGGTTTCACTTTTCAGATGAAAAGTGGGGCTGATCGATGACAGAACTGGATCAACTACTTTGGCAAGTGTTTCAATCGAGGATAAAACTAGATTGACCACCTGATCAACTGGATTGACTGGGGATGGAACTGTATTGACTAGTCCATCAACTAACTATGGGTTGGGGGAAATATTGCAATAACCAGTTGGAAGTTGAAGCTTTTCCAAAAGAGAAGAAGCCTCATCCATGTGAGGACAAAGGTGAGAATAATGATCACCTTCGCATAACATACAAGGGAATTTGAAAGTTGTCTTCTTCTTACCAACCTTAACGTCACTAGTTGATGGGGCATCACCAACATGACTAGTAGGGGCCGATGACGTGGAAGACCACATTTCTAAGACCTTGGGAAGACCAGGGAAATCCCTCAGAAAGTGGTCACCGTTACAAAGACTGCAAGGGAATTTGGGTTTCAGATTCTTCATTCTAATATTATTGACCTCATCAACACTCCTAGTACTATTAATAGTAGCTGGTTGTTTGGATCCAACATTTGATGTAGTTGGAGGTTTGGTCCCTTTCTGGTTCTTCTTCTTCTCCTCTTTGCATTTCTTCTTCTTCCTATCAATCTGGCTACTCTCTTTAGAGCTTTCACTAGGCGAAGAAGGAGAAATGGAAGGAGACCTGATGGGCGAAGAAGGAGAAAGGTCAACATGAGGTTGATGTGTGGGTGGTGTGCTTACATATGAATCACCTGCATTCAAGATGACCGGAGTGGAAAACAACCATACTGGTAACCCAATTGTGAGACCTGGAAGGCTCAAAGTAGCGATGTAAGGAGGACCAATGTTTCCGTAAGAAAGAAAAACAAAGGGTTCCCCCGGAAAATGGGTTCCTTCATTGGTCATCCTGCGAACTAACGCCATAAAATCAAAGCTCCAACCTAGATTCTGCTAGGAAGAATAAACAATACATGCTAAAAATCTAGTAAGCAAGCAAGCAAACAAAACCTTCTCACAATGAGCACACTAGTTGGTGGTGAAATCCAATGTCGCGGGAACAAAGTAAGAAGGGGTTGATATAGAGTAGGTGGAAAATTTACATTGACGACCTGCTTAATGGACTTACACCTTGGTGCAAGCTCCCACACATAATCGTGGGTATACCCTCCAAGGAGCTCGAGTGAGTCTGGCCAACGTCGATACTAGGTACCGTGAAGACTTTCCCTTCCATAGTCACCTTGTGTAAAGACCCTAAAGAGATAGGCCACTAAGTTTACCAACTACAATAGTGATACTTGGGGAATAGTCGACAGTCCGATCCACGCGCAAGGGTAGGGTATCTAGCCCAAAATCAACTTGAAACGCTTCCACAAATCATTGTGGGTATACCTTCAAGCGACCCCCATAATATGCACAATCTCTACACCAAGAACGACAAAGCAGGGGGAGTAACTCTGCTAGTCTTAATGCGACCTTGTGATTGACCCTTGTGTGAGAAGGGCTTCCCAGGACAAAATGTAGCAATTGGATTTCACCGCTCCCTAACACAAGATCCTATGTTTGTTTGCAGCTTTGGAAAGTTATCTTTCACACCTATTCCAAATCCATACAACTAATCTAATGTAGGTTTTCTACCAGAAAAAGAAAAGATGTCTAATCAATTTAAGTTTAGCTCTTGATTTTTAAAGCTATTGTTACTCAAAGGAAAAATGGAGTGGACAATATGGTGTTTTGACCGACTCAAAAGTTATGCAAAGAGATGAAGATGCAATTTCTCCATTTCTATGAAAGATATCCTATGAGAAGGAGAAAAAATTCATCATTTCATATGCACAATGTCCCAAAATGTCAAAAAACATGCAATTCCACTACTTTAAATGCAAGCATTCAAGGATACAATGCGAAGAAGAATACAAGAAAATATAGGGAGAATAGAGAAACCACTCAAAACTAATTTCTTGGGAAAATGACCTCAAAGCTCAAAATGAAAAGTATAGAATACCTTTGAATCTCCTCGTAAACGTTTTCACTCAGTCAGATAAATGAGAAGAAAATGACAAATTGAATCGAAATCGTCAAAGACAAAGAGTGACTTCAAGGCAAGGAAAGAAAACATCAAAATTCCAAACATGAAGAGATGCATTCTTAGAAAATAGAGTACTGAAGGCCAAGATAAAGATAATGTGATATAATAAGACATCGAGCAAGTGCAAAAAACAAAAATTTAACTTCAGAGAAAGAAACCCTAGAGGATTTTGCACAGAAAATGGGTAGCGCTCTAGTGTAAGGGGCACCAGAGCATTCCAATGCTCTGTGTAAGGCCAATAGGGAGCTTCAGTGCTCTAGTAACAAGGGTAGGGGGACGTTGGCCTCTAAAAATTCAGGAAAAAAGCCCAGAAAGTAAAAAAAAATCAAGCCAACTCAGTCAATCAACTTGAAGGTGATGGAAACAAGAGCCAATCACTCAGATATAAGAATAAAAGATAGAATGGAGAAGGTCAATAAGTGGGAAAAGGGCCAAAACAAGATCTAGGAAACAAAACAAAAATTAGAGCTCCTCCCCAGTGGAGTTGCCAATTTCTGTTACAGGTGAATCCTTCTGCGGACAAGAGGATTCCCTCTTGGTCTCTAGACTCATAAGGCCAAGACAGAAAAGTGCTTAACGTGGACACTGACATCCTTTTAGATCTAATTAAACTAAATGTTGTTTTGAGGCCCTAAACATTGTTTTTTTGACTTGCCATAGTCAGACTGTAGACAGATTCAGAGTTTGACAATGAAATGTGTATTTCTCTAAAATACCTTTCCAATGGGCTATCACGTGCCTAAAACAGAGGGCTTATGCAAAATTTATGACCCTAGGAAGTTGAGGTACCAAATTACACCAACTTACCCATAGGGCCCGCATGACCTTAAGTGTTTCACCTTCTAGGGTTAGGTTTTTGGATGTCTAAGGTTTTGGTATTCATGAGTAATATGAAAATGGTCTATGGAACCTCATTGTAATCCATTTTGCTCAGAGGGATGCATGTAGAATCCACATCTCTTCTCAGAGATAGCTACCACCATTCGAGCAAGTTTCAACTTTGTAGTTTTATAGTTTCCGCCTATTTCATTATTTAATGGAAGATATTGTTCACTGAATATTTGTGTTATTCTTCCCATCTCCATGTTTATGGCATTCAGTCTGTAATCAGTTCATTCCACTCCTAAATTTGGATTAATTATAATCCAATATTTGCAGAGTAAATAAAAAATGAACAAATGAACAATCATACACATACACATTACACTAGTGTTTTTACATGGAAACCCAAAGCGGGAGAAAACCACAAAATGATTTTTCTTATATGTCTTGAAGAATTACATTCATTGGAAGCACCAACTTCCTTTCTTTTCCAGCTGAAACTGGAAGGAGGCTCCAGCCTCCTAGTTTCTCAAGATACAACCTGAGGGAAGATCCAACTCCCCAATTCTCTGGCTATAACCAGATGGAGGCTACAACACCCTATGTTCTCTGGCTACAACCGGAAGGTGGATACAAAAACCTATTCTCTCCCCATCCAACTGCTTTGAAGTAGAAGTAGAATGATGGATACATTGTCACACTATCACTGTGAGATATACTACTGTAAACTTATACCAATCAACCTATAACAACTTGTACCAATAACCTATGACAACATGTACCATACATCAACCTGTACCTCAATGTGTACTATAAACAATTGCATCAACCATGCACCAAACCTGTACAAATAACCTATCCAAACAACCTGTACCATAAACAAGTGCATCAACCATGCACCAACCTATACCTCAACCTATACCATCAACAAGTGCATCAACCATGCACCAAATTGGTACCAATCGTGCATCAACTACACATCAACTATGAATAATCAAGATGTACCAACATCATCAACTATACACCTCATGTATGTGCCAACTCATCAACTACTTGTCTCAACCATGTACCCAACATGTACCTCAACCATATACCAAAGACATAAATGAATATAACCATCAAAAGTTCTCTAGAAATACATCATGCTATCCATAACCAAATACCATAAACCCTTACATCAAACCATGTGCCATAAGTTCTCTCAAAATGCACCACAAGATATGCCAATAATTCAAACTAAGTGCACTGACAATATACTTCAACAAATCTACCTCAAAACCATTCTACAACAATCCCTAAACTTCCAAGAGGGAATCCAACAGATTTACAAGGAAAAACCTCAACTAGATTCATAAGTTCAACACTAAACATATGAAAACCATACATTTTTCTTCTTGTAGCATTTTGCTGCCGCGATTTTTTTGCCGCTTTTTTTCTCCTACACCTTTCCTGCTGCGATTTTCCTGTGACACTTTTTCTGCCCCACTTTTCCTCTCGCGGTTTTCTTCCCGCAATTTTTCTGACATGATTTTTCTGCCGCACTTTTTATGCTGCACTTTTCTTGCCACACTTTTTCTTCCGCAGTTTTCCTACTGCACTTTTTCCACCAGAATTTTCCTGCCACACTTTTTGTTGCCGCCCTTTTCTTGCCACACTTTTTCTGGTGCAATTTTTCTCTATCAATAATACCTTCCCAAATAACCTTTCACAAAAATAGATATTCAATGATATTCAAGTGTGTTTAAATGAGAGAGCCTTGCCTCTTATTTATGCTTTCATGTAGCATCCTCAAGGGGTTACCTTTTAACCATCTTAAACCACTTTCCTTATTTTCGGGTTAACCCACTTATAACCACTTGTCCACTTAACTTAACCACTTTCCATAATTAGGAAGTTCTCCATTAACTTTGTTATTTAAATAATTTCTTTTGAATCCTATTTTACTTATAGTACACTCATCACTTCACTTTATTATTTAAATGATTTCTTCTTTGCAAACACTTTGACTACTTTGACCTTTTGGGGCTTCTAGATGACTCATGAGGGTTCTCCAACTTCACATCACCATAACTCTCTAACCGCGAGGAGTTATGCAATGTTCCACATACCACCGTAAATGGAATGACATGTACTATCCATATTGAATAGTCTTACCTACAAATCTATCAAAAATCATACCATTATCCATCAAACAAACTTGGGTCCATTACCCAAAACTTTGTGCTATCAGAATTTTCTATCGAACTTTATTCAAGGGTTGACATCAATGAAAACCAACCCAATTAATCAACAATATCCACCTTTGGCATTGATGGCAACACTCTGATGTAATACTGAAGTCATGTCATTCAATACTGGAGTCATATCGCTCATGTTGTTGGACAACTGAGAGGGGGGGGTGAATCAGTTGTTATCGTTCTTAAACAATTATGCTTATTTTAAACTCTTTACAGAGCACTCAATGACAATCACAATAATGCAGAGAGGTAAGCAATAGAACATTCGACATCAATCACACATAAGAAATATAAAGAGATAGATATTTTTTGAGGAAACCCATAAAGGGTAAAAATCTCTTCTTCTTGGTATGATAAGTAATCTTTACATTCTGTACATTATCATACATATGAGCTCCAACTCATTGTGAGGCTACAACCTCTATTTTGAAAGCTGCAACTTGCTGAGAGCACCAACTCTCTATTTTCTCTAGCACCGACTAGAAGGAAGCACCAACTCCATGAGTGTTCCAACACCGACTGGATGGAAGCACCTAATTCCACTTATACAAGCACCAACTTGTTTGAGAGCACCAACTCTCTGGTTTCTCTAGAACCCACTATAAGGAAGCACCAACTCCCTGAGTGTTCCAACACCAACTGGATGGAAGCACCAACTTCTAGTCACACAGGCACCAACTTGTATAATAGAGAACAACAGTTCTCCCTTGCACCACCCTGCCACCCTGGTTTCTCTGGCTGCAACCAGATGGAAGCTACAACTCCCTATGTTCAAGAACCCACTTGAAACTCTGAGGACAAAAATCCTCCCTAGCACCACCCTACCTCCCTTATTATAAATATTTTCTACTGAAACTTATTATAGTGATTCAATAGTTGTCATTGGCTTACCAGGCTTATCACTGTTCTGCTATGCTGCTCTACTCTCCTGTATCAGTGTCTCTTTGCCTACATCTTCTTGCGCTTTATGATCTTTTTCTTTTCTCTACAAGTGCACCTCAGCCTTCTTTTACTGTCTCAGCTATGCATCTCTGTTCTTTTCTTCTACTGCACATTATGCTCCGTGTCTTAATTTGATTCTATGAATTACGCCTCTTCTGTGTATTTCAGCTCCTGCCCAGAGCATGCTATTTCCCCGTGTGTAAGTCCTCTCCACAACAGCCTCCATCTCTTCTCTGTTCTTCATATTTATACTATCTGTGCACCTTATTCATCCTACATACATAGTGCCTTTGCATGCTCTTCACCGTGCTACAGTTCTGCTCATTGGGTTGTTCACTGCCACTCCACTTTTGCTCTACTTCACTCACTCAAGCCTAAAAAAGAAAACTGCATCTCTGTTCTTTACTTCTGACTTTTCAGCAACTGTTACTCATCTTTGAGTTTTTATCTCAAGCTCTGCAACCTGTAATTTTACTCTTCTTACAGTTCATCACATTTTTCCAGGTTAGAACAACCAACCACGCACAGTCACTGCATGTTTCTTTTAACCACTTCCTCTTCGGTTACACCCCGAATATCCTTGGGCAAAAACACACAACAACTGAATCACCAACTGTCCAAGAACCCTGATTTGGTTCTGCTAACGGAATCATAACTGATCGATTACCTGTGAGGTGAGATAGTAACCCTTCCATCAAAATACCAATTAACTAGCACCGTTGGATTAAATCCACAAGATTTCGCATTTATCTCATATGCCCACTAGCTATGACCGAGCGCTAAACATAATTTGAGTTTCGTGATTTTGCATCTCAGCATTCCTGTGATGAAGGGTCTCAACACTCCAAGTCGCGATCGCTAGAAATCTGAGATGGAGCTTAGCACCACTAGTTTCTTCCCCTCACGTGACCACCGATGATGACCACAGGCTGCACCAAAAGGTGCTTCGTATTTCATGAACTTATGAACTTCATCGAGCCTGATCAATGGTCGATATCTCTAATGATCTGACGGTCCAGATCTCATCACAATCTCGCATATTGTGATTCCTGTGATGAAGGATCTTGATACTCCAAGTCGTGATCGTTGAGACTCTGAGATGGAGCTTAGCACTGCTAGCTTCTTCCCCTCACGTGACCACTGGTGATGACCACAGGCTGCACCAAAAGGTGCTTCGTATTTCGTGAACTTATGAACTTCATCGAGCTTGATCAATGGTCAATATCTCCAATGATCCGATGGTCCAGATCTCATTGCGATCTCACATATTACGATTCCTGTGATGAAGGATAACGATACTCCAAGTTGTGATCATTGAGACTCTGAGATGGAGCTTAGCATCGCTAGCTTCTTCCCCTCACGTAACCACCGATGGTGACCACAGGTTGCGCCAAAAGGTGTTTCACAATTTCACATATCGGTGTTTTTGTCATGCTCTGATCTATCGCCACGTGCCCCTCTTGGATCAACGATCGACATCTTATCGATATTTTTCCACTGCACGAGCCTTCTTCATGCTTTATCAACGGTCCACAATCCTTGGTGATCTGACGGTCCAGATCTTTTCGTGATCTCGCATATCACGAGTTGGAAGGTTAGAAAACTTCCTTCCTTTGACCTTTCAGTTAGAGAAATGATGATCTGTGACCACATGTCCTGCCCGAAGATGGACGATCCTCCTTCTTTCGGGATTTTGTAAGCCCGCTTCACCTTGCACTTTAAAGGACATGCAGATTCTCTTAGATCCAATGACGGTTGGACCCCACACTTAGATCCAATGCCCGAGATTTGTCCTCCATCTGCACGCTCAACCTATCTGAATTCAGATCTGACGGTCATCGAGAATTCTCAATGGGATCCAATGATCATTGTTGCTTCTCCTCCCGATCTTACACATCCTCCTGACTTTGGATAATTTCTAAGTGTCAAAGGCCTCAACCTTTGATCTGTCTAATATCCTGAGTACGCTATCTCTCTTGAGCTTTGGAAATGAGTTAACCTCATCCCTAGTGCACACCTACGCACTGCGTATGACTCTACGCTAATGCTTCCAAGCTTACGTTGTTCCTATTTTTCCATCACTACACACTATGATCTTGCCATCAATGACAAGCACACTCTGCCTATAAACATGCCAACAATCTCCCCCTTTGGCATTGATGGAAACCCTGAAATACTGTGCTAATATGTTTGGACCTCCAACTATAGCATCTGGTCCAGACCACTCCTTTTCTCCCCCTTTGACATCATTGTCTAAGAAAACATGCTCCCCCTGAGTTGTTGCAGTATTTTTAGGAGGTATCAAATATTAAACTAGTACAAACTCCCCCTGACAGGATGGACTCTCTTATTTGAGGCCTACAAAATATTTGTATCTAATCTAGAGTCTTCTCCTTTTGATTCTTGGACCTGTTCATCTTCATCTTCAACTATGCCCTCTGTAGTAGACTCAATATTGCTCACCTCTCTTACTGGGACTCCTTGATCAACCTTTTCTTGTCATAACTGGATGAATCCCCCTGTCACTGTTATCTCTCTGCTTCTGACTATTTTCCCTCTTTGTTCCTAAAAGGTTAGCTTTCCTTGACTATGTCTTTCCTCTTGTTGTCTCTACAGGATGTCATGTGTATCATTTTGTAAAACAAAATGCTGTTGTTGAAGATGCTGCTGTCCTACTGAAAAACTGCTTAATTGTAGCTCATACTTTTCAAACAACCCTTGGATCTCCCCATTGATTCTCATTGATCTCTATTACTGCAATTTCATTTTTCTTCCATGATGCATACAATCCAAGGCTTTTATGACCATATTCAATCACAAGAAAAAACCTCTACAACCACTCTCATACCTGCTTTTCTTTTTCACAGACGAAGGACCTGTATTAGGTATCTTAGGAGTACTGATTTCTTCCTTGTTGTATCCAATACCAGATTTGTCATTTGGTGATCTCTGACTATCCAAGAGCTTATCTAGGGTCATGGAGTTTTTTAAGAAATTTCTTTGGGTGTTTGACTTCTCAACCTTCAGAACTTCAGCTTCCATATTATGACGTGATTCTTCTTCTACTTCTTCCATGGGATAGATGCTAACTGAACATTCTTTTATTGTATCTGTGTCTTCTTCTTTACTTGCAGGGGAGGATTCAATATCAAAATAATTAATTTTCCTTAGGCCTTTATTCACCACTTGTCCTGATTTTACATTTACCTTACACTCTTTGGACATGAACACCTCTTCACTGCCTCTGTCACACTTTTGACGTGTACTGAGAAAATTATGTTTCAGACCATCCACAAGCAGAATGTACTGGGCATCTCCTTTGTCATTACTCAAACTCACCAACCCTTTATCCTTTATTTTACTTGGTTCATCATTTTCAAGGATCACATTTCCTTTTTTTCTTTTACTTATGGACAAAATCTTATCCTTGTCTCCATTCATGTGCTTGGAACATCCACTGTCTATATTCCTGGAGGCCTTTTATTTTTGAGTTGAAAGTACTAGACCACATTTTTCACTATCTTTCCTTTTCCATGTGCTGGCCTTTCTATCTAAGAACTTTATCCTTGGATCTTCTTTGTAATTCTTCAGATGGCAGTTTGCAGCTTTGTGGCCAAAGTTGTTCAATTATAGCATTTCATCTCATTGTTCAATAGGTCAAAGTTATTGTTGCAGTGTTGTCTATGTTACACATGATTTTGGTCACTCTGGTGATGTCTTAACAATGGTGTATTCAGGCTCGCAACAAGGACTTTTTTCTTGAGAAAAGTGGCTCTTGTCTCCTTCCAAAAACATATTTTTAAAGTGAGTTTGCAGGCTGCCTATGGCCTAGGGTGAGAGAATCCCTCATTCTCACAGACCACCTACACTTAGGGTGTAAACTTCTTGTAGTTTTCTCCATACATAGGGTGCGAACCTATTTTTAAGCTTGGAAAGGAGAAGAGGTCTCAAGGGTTCTAGAAGGGAATATTCTAGAAAATGAGTTGGCATTCATATGGTTGTCATTTTACCGACTTCTCAGATTTCATGGGATCATCCTCATCCATGTAACCATCTCTCTTTCTCCTATATATTGAAAGGTTTCTCATGGAAAAGGTTAAGCAAGATTGAATGAAGAATTGGTGAAAGAATTGGGTGAAGAACCTTGCTTTGACATAAGCTTGAAGGTTCTTTTTGGTCTATCAAGAGGAATTGGATCTTCTTCATGCAAGTACAGAGCAAGTGTGTGTGTTGGAACCAAGGGTCACTGGAAGGAAGCTTGCAACATCAAGGCAATCAGGTTGTATCTTCTACTTTCAATTAATATGATACAACGACATGTCCCTTTCCTATAAAGTCACTCTTACTTTATTGTGTAATTTATTGATCATATACATAAGTTGACATTGAACATACTTTGCTATCTTCATTTTGGTTGGTTTATGTTGTCTCGGACTTGACTTCACGAGAGCAACGGAGTGAAGCGGGAACAATAGAGACTTAAGGAAGCGATATAAAGGTATGTCACTTATTCCTTCCTATTAGCAGATTCAATGATTACAACTTAGGGAAAGAGTCGTGTCCTGTCCTGTTTTTTTCTAGATCCAGGTGGATCTAGGGAGATCTGTTAGTGTCTGCACTTACCGATTAGTCTGATAAGAGTCTACTCATTGACTATTTGTTATTTCTTGACCTCCTCAGTTGCATGTCTCTAGACTTAATTTGGCAATTTGCAATTTGTGATGGTTTGTTACTTGGCTATATCATTCTTTGTTGTCTATTCCTTGGAAATATTGATTTCTCATGTCTAAGTCTTAAGGAACAATTTACAGCTTTGTGACCAAAATTAGAATAGTAGAAACAATATCCATAAAAAAATTCTTTGTACTTGGAAAATGGTTGTCTTCTTTGAGCAAATTGATTTCTTCCATGCTGATGATTTCCTTGAGTAGGGAGTGTATTATTTCCTTGTTCTATAGATTTAGTTCTGGCACCTTTTTATTTACTCCTCCTGGGTAGTTGATTATCTTCCTTTGTTTCTGCAGGTCTATTGTCGTAATTGGTTGTAGATTTGACAAACTTGATGAAGTCTTTGTTGCTTGGATGACCACTACTTGATCCCTCTTCATAACCCAAACCTTTTTTCAACTTTGGATTCCTTTGCTGATTCAGAATGGTGGCTAATCCTTCTGAGGCTTTGATACTTGATAGATTCTAATGATACAAGGCTTGATTCTTCTCCAACTCTTTCCTAGTTTTCACTACTTCTTCTTCCATAGATTTACATCTTGCCTTCTTTTCTGATAACTGTTGTTTCAGAATGTCCTTGATTTTCTTTGCCTCTTCTAATTCCACTTTTAGATGGGCAAAGTCTTCATTAGGTTGTTTACTGTCTTTCTCGAATTGTATTGGCAATTGTTTTTTGTTTCTATTCTTAATTCCGAGTCTGTCAATCTCTTCCACTGCACTGATAAGTTCTCCTTCCATATCAACCACAACTTCTTCTTCATTAGCCTCACTTCTTGTGCTTTTATTATCATAATCCTCTTTGGCTATAAGCATGAAGTCATTTAGTTTATTTCCAATAGAAGAGTCATTGTCTTCATCATCTGAAGGATCATCATCATTGTCTACACATAAACTTTTCTTTCTATCAAATATTTTGGATTTGTACTTCTCATCACCTTCAGAGTTCTGGTCCTTCTTCTTGTGTGGACACTTATTTGAAAAGTGACCTATCTTACCACAGTTAAAACATTTGAAGGGAAGCTTGCCTTGATATTTTCCTGATCCTTTCTTTAACCTTCTCACAAATTTTCCCTCAATATCATCTAAATCTGAATCAATATTCTCGTCTACTTTAAAAGATGCTTCTCTAGTAATGGATTTATCTTTGTTGATTCTAATTTCATATGCAGTTAGAGTTCCTAGGAGTTGATCAATGGACAGAGTTTTAAGATCATTTAGTTATTCTATTGCATAGACTTTTGGATTAAATTTATCTAGCAAAGATCTTAAAATCTTCTGAATTAAAATTGATTCTTCAGTCTTCTCACCAAGACCCTTCATGGCATTCACAAGTTCTTCAACTTTTAAAAAATACTTGATAACTATTTCATCTTCATTCATCTTTAGTTGTTCAAACTTCAACCTAAGTGTTTGAAGTTTGGCATCTTTTACTTTCTCATTTCCTTCATGGCTACTAATGAGTTTGTCCCACATTTCTTTGGCAGTTTGAAGATGCATCACCTTTACAAACTTGGCTTTTGCAAGTCCATTCAAGATAGAATTCATTCCCTTAACATTAAAGCTAAATTCTAACTTATCATCCTTGGAATTTAGCACAACAGGCTTTATGTATCCAGTCTCTACTACATCCCAAACATCAACACCTAAGGCCATTAGGTATGTTCTCATTCTAACCTTCCAGAAGGAAAAAATTGTTCCATCAAATAGAGGAGGCTTAGTGACTGAAGTCCCTTCATGACTTGTCATGTTTAAGCTTACAGATCTACCTTTAGATAAAAGGAACCTTCTCTGATACCAATTGTTGGACAAATGAGAGGGGGGGTGAATCAGTTGTTACCGTGCTTAAACAATTATGCTTATTTTAAACTCTTTACAGAGCACTCAATGACAATCACAATAATGCAGAGAGGTGGGCAGTAGAACATTCAACATTAGTCACACATATGAAATATACAGAGATAGATATTTCTTGAGGAAACCCATAAAGGGTAAAAACCTCTTCTTCTTGGTATGATAAGTAATCTTTACATTCTGTACATTATCATACATATGAGCTCCAACTCATTGTGAGGCTACAACCTCTGTTTTGCAAGCTACAACTTGCTGAGAGAACCAACTCTCTGTTTTCTCTAGCACTGACTAGAAGGAAGCACCAACTCCTTGAGTGTTCCAGCACTGACTGGATGGAAGAACCTACTTCCACTTATACAAGCACAAATTTTTTTGAGAGCACCATCTCTCTGGTTTCTCTAGCACCCACTAGAAGGAAGCACCAACTCCCTGAGTGTTCCAGCACCAACTGGATGGAAGCACCAACTTCCAGTCACACAAGCACCAACCTGTATAACAGAGAACAACAATTCTCCCTTGCACCACCCTGCCACCTTGGTTTCTCTAGATGCAACCAAATGGAAGCTACAACTCCTTGTGTTCAAGCACCCATTTGAACCTCTAAGGACAATAGTCCTCCCTAGCACCACCGTACCTCCCTTATTATAAATATTTTCTACTGAAACTTATTATAGTAATTCAATAGTTGTCATTGGCTTACTAGGCTTATCACTATTCTACTATGCTACTCTTCTCTCCTGTATCAGTGTCTCTCTGCCTGCATCTTCTTGTGCTTTCTGATCTTCTGCTTTTCTCTACAACTGTACCTCAACCTTCTTTTATTGTCTCAACAATGCATCTCTGTTCTTTGCTTCTGCTGTGATTTATGCTCTATGTCTTATTTTGATTCTATGAGTTACGCCTCTTCTGTGTATTTCATCTCCTGCCCACAACATGCTATTTCCCCGTGTGTAATTCCTCTCCACAACAACCTCCATCTCTTCTCTATTATGCGTATTTATATTATCTGTGCACCTTCTTCATCCTCCATGCACAGTGCCTTTGCATGCTCTTCACCATGCCATGGTTCTGATCATTGGGTTGTTCACTGCCATTCCACTTTTTCTCTGCTTCGCTCGCTCAAGCCTCAAAAAGAAAAGTGCATCTCTGTTCTTTGCTTCTGACTTTTCAGCAACTGTTACTCATCTCTGAGTTTTTATCTCAAGCTCTGCAACCTGTAATTTTACTCTTCTTACAGTTCATCACATTTTTCTCGGTTAGAACAACCAATCACGCACAGTCACTGCATGTTTCTTTTAACCACTTCCTCTTCTGTTACACCTTGAATCTTCTTTGGAAAAAACACACAGCAACTGAATCGCCAACCATCCAAGAACTATGATTCAGTTTTGCTAACTGAATCATAACTGATCAATTACCTGTGAGGTGAGACAGTAACCCTTCAATTAAAATTCCAATTAACCAGCACCGTTGGATTAAATCCACAGGATTTCATGTTTATCTCATATTCCCACTAGCTGTGACTGAGCGCTAAACAGAATTTGAATTTCGTGATTTCGCATCTCAGCATTCCTATGATGAAGGGTCTCGACACTCCAAGTCGTGATCGTTGAGAATCCAAGATGGATCTTAGCACCGTTAATTTTTTCCCCTCACGTGACCACTGGTGGTGACCACAGGCTGCGCCAAAAGGTGCTTCGTATTTTGCTAACTTATGAACTTCATCAAGCCTGATCAATGGTCGAGATCTCCAATGATCTGACGGTCCAAATCTCATCGCGATCTCACATATCGTGATTCCTATGATTAAGGATCTCGATACTCCAAGTCACAATCACTGAGACTCCGATATGGAGCTTAGCATCGCTAGCTTCTGCCCCTCACGTGACCACAGGTGGTGACCACAAGTTGCGCCAAAAGGTGCTTCGTATTTCATGAACTTATGAACTTCATCAAGCCTGATCAATGGTCAAGATCTCCAATGATCCAACGGTCCAGATCTCATCGCAATCTCGCATATCGCAATTCCTATGATGAAGGATCTTGATACTCCAAGTCGCAATTGCCGAGACTCCGAGATGGAGCTTAGCACTACTATCTTCTTCCCCTCACGTGACCACCGACGGTGACCACAGGATGCGCCAAAAGGTGTTTTTCAATTTCACATATCGATGTTTCTATCTGAACTATCACCACGTGCCCCTCTTGGATCAATGATCCAGATCTTATCATGATTTCGCCACTTCACGAGCCTTCTTCATGCCTGGTTAACGATCCATAGTCCTTGGTGATTTAACGGTCCAGATATTTTCATGATCTCGCATATCATGAGTTGGAAGGTTAGAGTACTTCCTTCCTTTGAACTTTCAATTAGCGAAATGATGATCTGTGACCACGTGTCCTGCCTGAAGATGGACGGTCCTCCTTCTTTCGAGATTTTGTAAGCTTGCTTCACCTTGCACTTTAAAGAACATGCAGGTTGTCCTGGATCCAACGACGGTAGTACCCCACGCTTGGATCTAATGCCCAATATCTGTCCTCCATCTGCACGCTCGACCTATCTAAATTCAGATCTGACGGTCATCGAGAATTCTCAATGGGATCCAATGATCACTATCACTTCTCCTCCCGAGCTTACACATCCTTCCGACTTGGAATTATTTCTAAGTGTCAAAGGCCTCGACCTTGATCCATCTAATATCCTGAGTACGCTATCTCTCTTGAGCTTTGGAAATGAGTTAACCTCATCCCTAGTGCACACCTACGCACTACGTGTGACTTTGCACTAATCCTCCTGAGCTTACGTTGCTCCTGTTTTTCCATTTATGCACACTCTGCCTATAAACATGCCAACACATGCTCCCTCTGTGACCATCGATCCCCCTAGAACCATGCTTCTGTCCTCTGCATCTGATAAATATCTCCCCCTTTGTCATCAATGACAAAGGTATCTTTCCATCCGGGGCTCCTCCCCCTAACTGAATTGTCTAATATCCCAAGATGAACTATCCTCTTTATGGAGCTTCCTCGTGTACATCTAAGACATATAAGATAAACATTCAAAATCATTCATTTTGGAGTATAAATAACTTCGAGTCTCTGGTAAATATACTCAAAGGCTTCTTGTGGAAGTGGTTTTGTAAATATGTCTGCCACTTGTTCTTTTGTGCCCACATATTCAACCCTGATGTTCTTTTCTGAAACCTATTCCCATAGAAAGTGATACTTGATTGGAATGTTCTTTTTCTTGGAGTGCATCATTGGGTTCTTTGAGATACTGATGGCGCTTGTATTATCACAATATATTGGAATGGGATCATTATACTCAACCTGTATATCTGTCAGAGTTTGTTTCATCCATGGAACCTGTGTACAACATGTAGCTGCTACAATATACTCTGCCTCAGTTGTAGATAAAGATACCGATGATTGTTTCTTGCTAAGCAATGATACTAAACACTCACCCAGGTAGAACGCTGCTCCACTGGTTCTTTGCTGGTCATCAATGAAACCTTCCCAATCTCCATCTATGCAGGTAATAAGTGATAGATCCTTTCCTTTTGGATACCGTAATTCAAACTCTTCTGTTCCTTTGAGATATCTAAAAATCCTCTTCATTGCTAATACATGTGATTCCTTTGGTGCTTCTTAAAATCCTACCTCCTATCCAACTGGCTGCATTACATCTGGTCTAGATGTTGTCACATATAGTAAGCTACCAATCATTGACCTGTATTGCCTTTGGTATGTATACTTTGAGTCATCATCTTTTCTCAACTTGCAACTGGTTTGCAATCTTCCATTCCAAACTTCTTTAGCATTTCTATGATATACTTAGTTTGAGAAATAAAAATTACTTGGTTGCTTTGACACATCTGAAGACCCAGAAAGAAGGATATTTCTCCAAGTAATGACATTTCAAATTCATTTTGCATGTCCTTTGAAAATTTCTGGCTTAACCTGTCATCAATACTTCCAAAAATAATATCATCAACATAAACTTCAATTAATAAAATACTATCATGAGTTACCTTGATGTAGAGGTTGTTGTCTCCACTTCCTTTTCTGAACCTTGCCTGTTGTAGATATTTATCCAGTCTAGAGTACCATTCTCTAGGAGCCTATTTTAGACCATACAAGGCCTTCTTTAATTTACACACATAATCTACATTATCTGACAACTGAAATCCTTCTGGTTGTTCAATGTAGACTTCTTCTTCAAGTTGCCCATTCAGAAAATATTATTTTACATTCATCTGATACACTTTAATATTTTTGGAGCATGCATAACCTAAAAGCAATCGGATTGATTCCATTCTGTAAATTGGGGCAAATGTCTCTTCAAAGTTGATTCCTTCAACCTGCACATATCCTTTACATACCAATATAGATTTTTTCCTTGTAACCTGCCCATATTCATTCAATTTATTTCTGAATACCCACTTTGTGCTGATCATATTCTTATTCTTTGGTCTTGGAACCAATTCCCAAGTGTCATTTTTCTCTATTTGATCCAATTTTTCATCCATGGCCTTATTCCAAAATTCATCCTTCCTAGCCTCTTCAAAACAGTTTGGTTCAATCATATATAAGAGTGCTAGGTGTGTCTTTTTTGGTGGACATATTCTTCTTCTATTCTCAACTCCTGCATCTTTGTTTCCAATAATCTGATATGAAGGATGATTCTTCTGTACTCATCTACTAGGTGTCTTTAGAGGCACTTGCTGAACTTACTCTTCTTCTTCTATCAAATTCTCTTCATCTTCCCCTTCTACTTCTTTTTAATATTTTGTTTGTTCTTCGTAAAGTTGTTCCATTGATTCATTTTCTTCTTCCTTTAATTCTTGTCTACCTGTTTCATCAATTGTTACGTTGATTCTTTCTAGAAATTTGTTCAATCTCAGGTTGTAACACTTGTATGATTTCCTTGTACTTGAGTAACCAACAAGTACTCATTTTTCCACACGAGATTCAAACTTTCCCATTCTTCCATATTCTCTTTTGATGTAGCATTTGCTTCCAAAAACTCTGAAGTGCTTCACATTTGCTAGTCTTCCTTTCCATAGTTTGTAGGGAGTTTTGTCAGTGTTGTTTCTAAGCATTACTCTATTTTGAATATGAACTGTTGTATGCACTTCCTGTGTCCAAAATATATCTGTCAATTTGGAATCCATTAGAATTGTTTGAGCCATTTCCTGTACTGCCATGTTCTTTCTTTCAACAACTCCATTCTGTTGAGGTGTCCTAGCAATAGAAAAATACCTTTTTATTCCATGCCTGCTGCAATATTTCATAAATTCCTTTGAAGTGAACTCTCTTCCATTATCATATCTCAAACATTTGATTTTTGAATCCATTTCATTTTCAACCATTTCCTTGTAGACCTTGAAATTTTCAAAATCTTCTGACTTATTCCTAAGAAAGTAAACTGTAGTCATTCTTGTATAATCATCAACTAATAACATAATATTTCTCACCTTTTAAACCGTTTGTTGTAGTTGTTCCAAATAGATCAGTATGCACAATTTCCAGTGCTCTTGTAGTTGAATATTCCTTTTATTTGAACACGGTCTTTGTTTTCTTTCCTTGTTGACAATTCTTGCACAAAGTGTTGGTTGGTTTCGTGATATGGGGAATTTCTCTAACTGCTTCCCTTTTGCTGACTTTGAAAAGGTTATCAAAATGTATATGACACATTCTTCTGTGCCATATCCAACTTTCATCTTCCTTTCCTAGGATACACTTTTCATTTCCAATTTCACTTAATACATATATGTTGCTTGAAGTTCTCGTAGTTGTTGCAATCAATTTTCCTGAATCTTCTTTTATTATCTTGCACTTTTGTGAATCAAAAGTAACTTTATGATGTAGGTCACACATTTGACTCACACTTAGAAGATTATGTTTCATATCTTCTAATAGTAGAACAATTTCTTCCTTGGTATTCTTGTTCCCAATTCTGACTGTGCCTTTTCCAATGATTTTAGTTGAATCATCATTTCCAAAGGAGACTGATCCATCTATTTCCTTTCTTAATGTAAGAAACATGTCTCTATCACCTACCATGTGTTTCGAACAACAACTATCAACATAACAAACACGTTTCTTCTGCTTAGCTTGTAGAGTGAGTTTGCATTCTTCATTTCTATATTGATTCTGCTTTCTTATCCATGTCCTTTTTCGAGGTTCCTTCCTGCGACTTTTGTTTTTTTGTTGTGGTTATCTAGGAGGAACTGTCATTATGCAATCTTTGGCCATGTGTCCAAAGTTGTTACATTTGTAGCATTCCACTTCAGTGCTCAAAGATTCAAACCTATTGTAACTTCTTCTCTGTGTTTCACTAGGGCTTCTTGGATAACTCTTTTGTGTATGACTTTCAAAGTTTTTTATGTTCCTATTGTTAGCTATGAAATTCACAACTTTATGTCCAAAATTATTACATGCATAACATAAACCAAAAAACATAGTTTGATACCTGGGAGTTGAATATATTCTAAAAGGAGGTATTCTTATGAATCCTTCTTATTCATGAGGCCTATCTGTTTATGTCGGTCATTGATTATGAAATATGAATCTTCTCGGTGGAGGAGTGTCCCTGTAATTTTATTTGTAAACCTTCCTATCCCCTTTGATTGTTTCTGCATAGCTTTTTGGATATGTTTATTGTTCTATTGTTTTGGAGCTTGATCCCTTTTCTGTATTATTGTATCCAAGTCTAGACTTGTCATGATGAGGTTTTTAACTATTGATAATGTCATTCAAAACTTTTGAGTTGTTCTGCATATTTTTCTTTTGAAGATCCTTTCTTAATGTGAAAATATTTGCTTCCAAATTTCCAATGATCTCGTCTCTTCCTTCTAGCTGTTCTTTGAGTGCTTCTTCAATTATTTTATCTTCTTTAATTTGAACCTTCAAATTTTTGATCATTTGCTCTAGTTCATGAGTGTCTTGTTTCTTGTCTAGTTCTTGTTAGCAAAATGACCAATACCATCACACTTGTTAGCAAAATGACCAATACCATCACAATTAAAACAAATCAAAGGAAGCTTACCTCTATACCTACCATTGGTTCCCTTGTTCAATATTCTGACAAAGTTGGCCGCTTCTTCATCATCTTACGAGATGTCATTACTGCTGCTATGTTCTTTTTATTTTTGCTTTCCCTTTTTATTTGACCTTTTGGATGATTTGAAGGCTACTTCTTTTATATCTGGATTTTCCTGTTCAGTTCTCATTTCATATGCTATGAAGATTCCATGTAGTTCGTCCATGCTTATTGAGTTTAGATCTTCTCTTTCTTCTAGTGATGATATCTTAGGGTCAAATCTCATAGGAAGAGATCTTAGTACCTTTTGAACAATTATAGATTCTTTGATTTCTTCTCCCAATCCCATGATTGCATTTATTGTTTCATCGACTCGTAAAAAGTAAGCTGCAATATTCTCATCTTCCTTCATCTTTAGTTGTTCCAATTGACCTCTGTAAGTTTGAAGCTTTGTTTCTTTGACTTTTAAATCTCCTTCATAAATATTTCGAAGTTTGTCCCACATCTCTTTAGCGGATTTAAAATGTGCAACTTTGGTGAATACCAATTCTCCAATACCATTCAGAAGTGCATTTGTGGATTTGGAACTATTCTTACCGAGTTTCATTGCTTTGTCATTTGTCGATGGAACTGTTGGTACTGTGTATCCATATACAATTGATTGCCAAATTTCAAGTCCTTGTTCTTGTATATATTTCTTCATCCTTATGCTCCAAAATGCATATTTTTGTCCATCAAACTGTGGTATTCCATTTTTATACATGATATTTCTCTCCATGATCTACCTTTCAGTGGTTAAACTGATTTCTGAAGGAACCTGCTCTGATACCAATTGTTGGATTATTGAGAGGGGGGTGAATCAATAATAGATCATTCTAATCCTTTTTAACCATATAATGCAAGTGTTATATCAATGTAGCATTATCATCCAATATTTGCAGAGTAAATAAACAATGAACAAATGAACAATCATATACATAAACAATACACCCGTGTTATCAAGTGGAAACACAAAGCAGGAGAAAACTACTGAATTCTTTTTCTTATCTGTCTTGAAGAATTACATTCATTGGAAGCACCAAATTCCTTTGTTTTCCAGCTGCAACTGGAAGGAGGCTCCAACCCCCTAGTTTCTCAGGCTACAACTAGAGGGAATCTCCAAATCCCCAATTCTCTGGCTACAACTAGAAGGAGGATACAACCCACTATGTTCTCCAGCTACAACCACCTGTCCTTGCCCCGTCCAACTGCCTTGAAGTAGAAGTAGAATGATGGAACGACTGTCACACTATCACTGTGAGATATACTACTGTAAACTTGTACCAATCAACCTGTAATCAACCTGTAACAACATGTACCAATAACATGTGCCAACATGTACCATACATCAACCTATACCATAAGCAAATGCATCAACCATGCACCAAACCTGTACAAATAATTTGTCACAATAATCTTTCCAAACAACCTGTAATCAAATTGTACCATAAACAAGTGCATCAACCATGCACCAATCTGTACCTCAACATGTACCATCAACGAGTGCATCAACCATGCACCAAATATGTACCAATAATTCATCAACTACACATCATCTATGACTCATCAAGATGTACAAACATCATCAACTATACAGGTCATGTATGTGCCAACTCATCAACTACTTGTCTCAACCATGTACCCAACATGTAACTCAACCATATACCGAAGACATACACCAATATAACCGTCAAAAGTTCTCTAGCAATACATCGTGATGTCCATCACCAAATACCATAAACCCTTACATCAAACCATGTTCCATAACCTCACTTTTATGTAGCCTCCAGGATGTATCATTCATAAGACAATCATATACCAATACCACTAACAAGTGTCTCTCAAAATGCACCACAAGATATGCCAATAAATAAAACTAAGTGCACTGACAATATACTTCAATAGATCTTCCTCAAAGCCATTCTACAACAAGCCCTAAAATTCCAAGAGGGCAGCCAACAGATATACAAGGAAAACAATCAACTAGATTCGCAAGTTCAACACTACACATATGAAAACCATACCTTTTTCTTCTTGTAGCATTCCATTGCCGCGGTTTTTCTGCTACACTTTTCCTGTCATGATTTTCTTGCGGCACTTTTTCTGCCGCACTTTTTCTGTCGCACTTTTCCTACCGCGATTTTTCTGCCGCACTTTTTCTGCCACACTTTTTCTGCTTCACTTTTATTGCCACACTGTTTTTGCCGCAATTTTCCTGCCACACTTTTTCTACTGCAATTTTTCTCTATCAATAATATCTTCCCAAATAAACTTTCAAAAAAATAGATATTCAATGATATTCAAGTGTGTCTAAATGAGAGAGCCTTGCCTCGTATTTATACTTTCATGTATCATCCTCAAGGGGTTAACTTTTAACCATTTTAACCTACTTTTCTTATTTTCAGGTTAACCCACTTATAACCACTTGTCCACTTAACTTAACCACTTTCCATAATTAGTAAGTTCTCCATTAACTTTATTATTTAAATAATTTATTTTTCATCCTCTTTGACTTATAGTACACTCATCACTTCACTTTATTATTTAAATAATTTCTTCTTTGCAAACACTTTGACTACTTTTCCCTTTTGGGGCTTCTAGATGATTCATGAGGGTTCTCCAACTTCACATGGACATAACTCTCTAACCATGAGGAGTTATGTGACATTCCACATACCACCAGAAATGGCATGACATTTACTATCCATCTAGAATAGTCTTACCTACAAATATATAAAAAATCATACCATTATCCATGAAACAACTTGGGTCCATTACCCAAACCTTTGTGCTACCGAAATTTTCTACCGGACATTCTTCAAGGGTTGACATCAATGACAACCAACACAATTAATCAACAAGAATATCGTTTAAATACTCATAATATCTATTTTTAGATTGTCGGGTATGTCTGTCACTCCTAGAGGAAACATTGGTGACCTGGAATACTGCAGTTATCCCACCATCAAAAGTTTTCCTAGTTTCATCCAACTATTTTATGCGAAATTTATGACTATTGCACTGCATAGCCTTGTGGTGTTTCAACTGAAATATGCCATATATATAAAAGATGCATTGTCAATTAATAATTTAACATATATATTTATATAAATTGGAAAGTATCTGAAAAATAAAGTACATATGTAGTCACATTAATATAATATAAAATAACTGAATAGAATGGGTGAATTTGCTTGCATGTCCATCTTTCAAACCATATGCTAAATCATTTTCCCTTTGCGTAAAATTGGCATATCCGTTACAACTGGTTTCTCTAACCAATTCAGACAATCAATGACATGTCAACCTACCTCCATGATGTTGTTTACATCTTTCAATCCATACATTCATACAATAAAGATTGTTTGCAATGTATAAATGTAGTACACCCCACTCTTGAGCAACTGAATCAAAAAATCATAATTCAACAATATTAAATATAAGTTATAATACGTCCATGGTTATAAATATTAATAATTTATGAAATAGCATATATTAATATATTAATGAGTATGATCATATACACAAAAATTGAAACTTTATATGTATTATTAATATAAATCTCCACAATTATTAATATATTACCTCTCATTTTTTTTCATTCTACCTTTCCCCAACAGATGCTCCTGATGTTCAAATTTTTTGATGGAGTTCACATCCCAAATGCAATCCACTGGATGCATAGTTGGTGCTGCTAATTTAGGGAGATACTAACTAATATACACCATGGATTGATATACCATATATCCCTCCACCATAGAACCCTCAGGATGTGCTCTTTGTCTAACCAACGTCTTCAATGATTTCAAGTGTCTATCCACCATCCACATTGACCTTGTGTGAACAGATCCACAAATTTCAATCTCCTCAACTTGGTGTATGATGTAGTGTTCTTGTGCATTGAAAAATGTTGGAGGTATATACTTTTAAATTTCACACATTAGATGAGGAATTTCTCTCTTCCAATAATTTATATCATCTTCATGGATTTCATTCAATGAAAACCATCTACATGAGATCATGACACAAGAAAATAACATGTTTCGACATAACATAATACAATATATTACATTACAAGTAAAACACATGTCATTAAGTACAACAACAAATTGGAAGAACATTTTGCATATAAATCACAACTACTTACCTCATGTATTTTCCATGATCATATATAACTTGTTTGATGTTGTTGTCAAAGTCGTTTGGGAGAGATAGTGGTAGAACATACTGTAACAAAAAAAATGAATCGTTATTTGTTTCGACCAAAGTAGACAAAAAAAAAAAAAAACTTAAAAGATGTATAAGGCCAATATATATAAATATGTATACCAAAATTATTACCTTAATGAAGGTATGCCAATCATGTTTTTTTACCCCACCAAATTCACCTTTCTTTGTTAAGATATTATTTATGTTTGAAGCAAAACCCATGGGAAATTTAATTCTTTGAATGACCTCTTTTACATCATTGCTTTGTTGCTCTATTAATAACCATGGAAGTTTATTTCAGTCTAGTCCATATCTATTTGATTGGATCACACTTCATATTTCATTATTTCCTTCCTGGATGTCAGTACAAATTTTGACAATTTTTTCTTTATCCCTCCTACCATCTATGATTCTCCATAACGTTTCTGTCACATTCTTCCTGATATGCATTGTATCAAACAAATGAGCTATTTTTTGTCTCCTCATAGCAGGTCAACCTCATGAATTGAGTGGGATAACATTTCATTCCTCATGGAAGCCCATTATTAATACCTTCATGATGGCAGCCTTCATGAAGCATAAAATAAATCACAAAAGTTATTATCAAAGATGGTAAAATAAATTCAATGATTAAAATTAACATTCAAAACATTACATGATATACGATACATAAAGAAATTGCATACCTTGACAATTTCTTTTATATTCCAACCTCCATAGGTAAGGTGTTATTCTTCATGGTTTTAAACTAGTCTCTTCTTTCCCATTGAAAATATGTTTTTCAGTAGTACAATACCTATGGTTCTTAGGGAGGAGGTGCCTATACTCATCAAACACCACCTTTCCTAAACGTTTTGAATGATGATACCTCATTTTAGGACCACAAATTAGACATGAAAATTTACCCTTTGTTTGAAGACCTGCAATAGATGGATTAATGTCCATTATACGATGAGATTATTTAAAAATTAAACATGCATCATGATATATTTAAAAAATTATATAGTATTAAAGAGCAATAGAATGCTACATACCACAAAAATGTGTTGGTACCGGGGCATCATGAATTTTCCATAAAATTATTCCACGAAATTTAAATTTCTTCTCCCTCATTGGTTTACAGATGTCATACATAGTGATGCTAGTCCATAACTTTAGTATCTCATCGATAAGAGGCTCGATATATACATTCATATATTTAACCTGGTACTTACCTAATTGTTTGAAGTTACACATAATTACTATAACCATGATATGTATATATAAGTAAATAAATAAACAAAATATATTATGCAAAAAATGAAACAAATGAAAATGTTAGATTCAAAAAATTAATGTAAACAAATACCTGGAACAATCATTGTCAAAATTATGTGCTCCCTCTTTAACATCCAAGGAGGAATGTTATTTTTGATAAGAAAAATAGGTGACACTGAGTAAATATACCTAATCTCTCCAAATGGATTAACATTGTCAACTGCCAATGAAAGCCTAACATTACGAGGATTATCTTTTAAATCTGCCAATTTTTCCTCAATTTCCCTAAATTCATAACTTTCAGAAGGAATTCAAAGGAAACCATCTCCACTTTTGTTATATGCATGGTAATCCATAAATTGTGCTATGCATTCACACCCGAACAATCGTTGCAAATGTGGAATTATGGGAATATGATGAAGAAACTTTCGAGGCACCCTTTTTGTTACTTGATCGGTTCAATATCTACTGAAAAGACATTGTGGGCATTCTGTTTTTGAAGCATGTTGTCCATAATATATACTATGATCATTAGGACATGCATATATAGTTTGATAATCCATTCCAATGTCTTTCATAATGGCATACAAATATTGATATGTGAGAGGTAAAATATTTGACGATGGTAACAAAAATTCACCTAAAAATCTACAACATAACAAATAACTAGTTAATGTAAAGAATATTAATCGTAAAAATTGCATTCTTATTTTACACATTAATTAACACTAAAAACAAATAGAAAAATGTCAACATTTATGTATAATATGAGATGAAACATATTACATACCTTAGGATCTGTGTCATACAAGTGTTCGACAAATTATTCATAACCTTTAAGTTCACTAGAAGAAATGTAGCAGAGAGAATATTTTCTCTTGAGCCTTCATAAAGTCGTTTATTTGCCTTTTTTCAGCGGGATGAGGATCTAAGAAAAAAAATCTTGGATCATTTGATTTGTCCTATCATCTTCTTCCATGGGATCATTAACTTGATTTGTCCCATCATCTTCTTACATGAGATCCTCATTTTCTTGATCATGTTCCTCATCTTGTACAACATCATTTCTACTACTACTTGGTGCAATATTTTGCAAAACGTTAGAGGGAAACTCTAACTTTATAATTACAAACAATCATGCAAAATTATTGTGTATAAAAAATATTCAAACAATACACACACACACACACACACACAAACACACACACACACATATATATAATCGACAATATAAATATAGATAATGAATACATAGCTAATAATTACCACGAGACGATATTCATTCAATCCCCATCAATGTGCCCATATTTCCTACAATGTTTTTTAGCTGTTGCTACTAAAATTCTTACGGGACGTGTAGCGCAACATCTTTTGCAAGGGAAATAAAATCTACCATCATCCTTTTCACCCTCTTTAGTTTTTTCCCACCTCTAATACTCTGCGACATTCTTGCACACAAAAATACCCTTTCTGAATCGTCGTTGTTATAGCAAGATTGTCACAACATCTCTAATTCACAAAATATTTATAGATATTTTTTTCATTGCAATAATGACGAACATTGACCAAATCAATGTTGAATTTGTCAAAGAGTATAATGGTCAATGTTGACTTTATCAAATAGTGTAACGATCAATGGTTATCGTCACTCTTGTGACAAAATTTGACCAAATCAATGTTGACTTTTTCAAAGAGTACAATGATCAATGTTGACTTTATCAAATAGTGTAACGGTCAATGGTTATCATCGCTCTTGAGACAAATCCATAAGTTCTCCACAAGAGAGATGACAATACACTATATCATGTTCGTCTCTCTTGCGATGAACATATGGATTCATCGCCAGAGTGATGAATACGGGTTTGATTTATAATAAAATTGAAAAAATGAATTCTTTCTCTTGAATTTTGCGATGAAAGGGTACTTTCGTCGCAAGTAGTCATCGCAAATTTTTCAATATGTAGTAGTGGTGGTTGGGGCCTTGGAGTATATAGGCATGGGAGGGAGAGAGGGATTTGGTGGGAGGGATGGTGGGAAGGGAAAGAAGAAATAATTAGAAGGCAGCAGTGGACAAGATGATCAAAAATTTATATCGTACATACTATACAGGGTTATCAGAGAATGTGATATTATATCTGACTAGTTACTTGGGGAATAAGCCAACGCCCCATCTAGGATTGAGGGATATTGGAGGAAAGAAAGGGGTAAGAAATTGTATCATTACCCGTGTGACCTGTGCTAAATGAGCATGCCCCAATACCTGGGGAATTACACTGCCACAATTTACAATCATAATGATCTGCCTTCGACTGTCACTGGAAGGATCTTCCCTGTGAAGATAAAATGCTTGTGCTATCAAAATTAAACTTAAAATTATACCGAATAGGAACCATGCAAAACACTGTATTATCTATACTATTATTACTGCATTTCTATGCAAAGGATGACATAAAGATTAAATGGTGGTTGACCCTTGAGGGATGTAGTACACTTTCAATCTGTTGTCATTAATGAGACCTTTGAGTGGTTGTCCTTGTATAATTTCCATCTTGGCGACACATTCTTTAGTGATGTATATGAGGTAAAATAGGCTTAGCTAATTCATATGTAACTTACCGAGATGTTAGGAATATTTTTTTTCATATAATAACACTAAAGATCCTGGTTATAGGACATTTTGGAAAATGTTACAGTCATGCCAGACCTTTTGTCTGTCTTTTTCCATCACTTGGTTGAAGTCTGCCATTATACAGTCTTGCTCGAGTCCGATAAGATCATCTATGTTATGCTATAAGGATTGATCATCGGTCATATGAGTCGTGAAAATGACTCAGAGTCTTGGAACCATAAATTATAATGGCATGACTACTTCCTTCCCATAGACTAATATGAAAGGTGTGTGCATAGTCAAACTTGTTCACGTGGTTTGGTAAGCCCATAAAAATGTGGGTATATGATAACCCAAGTCATCATGTTGCACATTACAAACTATGGTTAAGTCATGTTCTAAAATTTTATTGAAAGGTTCAACTGTACTATTAGCTTGAGGATGATATAGAGTTCTATTTTGGTGATGCATTGTGAAATCCCAAGTGAGTTGATGGATGGTCTCATTGAGAAAGTGAGAGCCCTGGTCACTCATTAGTACCCATGGACAAGGATGATTTTAAGGATGAAAATTTATTTTAAAATGTAGAAAGCTTGGTGAATCTTACTAATCCTTTATATGCCAACTATAAATGATTGGCGATATTTTTGTAAAAATATTCAAATTTCTAAGGATTCTATATAGTTTTTATAAAATTTTGGCGATTTGTAAGTTAAAATAATTTTATCCTATAGAATTTGGGCGAATCATTTTTAAAATAGCGAATCTTGTTTTTTGAAAAACCATGGAAAATTAGCCCATGAGCGAAATTTAGCCCCTAAAATCATCCATGCCCATGGACATCCAAATATGTTGATAATATTGTCAACAATGAAGTGTGTCGCATTCTCAGTTGTACAATCCTTAACTATTGCAGCTTCAACCCATCTTGTCAGATATTTTGTGGAAGTGATAATGTAGTGTGTGTCAATGCATTGTGTAGGTGGATTGATAGGTACAACAAATTCTATGGCCCATTTTTTGAAGGGTTCAAGTGCAGTCACTGGGGAAAGGGGGAGCTCATCTCTTCGACAGGGATTTTCCACCCATTGAAATACATCATAACGCTTGCATCAGTCCTTAGAATCAACAAAAAGAGAGGACCACCAGAGTTTGACGTGTAGAAACTTGCGCGTAGTGGACATGTAAGAGTTATGGCCCCCAACAGTTCCTTCATGTGCCTCATATAGAATATAATCCCATTCATGTACCAAAGCACAATGACATAGGATTCCATCGACACCCAACGTTTGCAACTATCGGTCAATAAAATGATAATCAACACTATGGGTCACTAGTTGGTGACGCTACGAATGAGTATGTTCCATAAGATCTTATTCGAGAATAAGGATTTTGAATATTTTGGCCAGTTAATCTTGGTTGACTTCGAAAAAGAAGAGTTGTGCATTGAGAAGCTCTTTATCGAGGCTATTAGCAGCCTCCCTTGTCTCAATGTGTGACAGATGATATGACCCCACACTATGTTTTCCAATTTTTACCACAACCTCGAAGTAAAATTATTGAAACAAAAGAAACCACCATAAGATGAGGCCAACCAAAAAAAGTGTTGGAGTAGGAAATTTTGGGGTTCAACACAGTAAAAAAGGAAGAAGGGACCAAGGAATCGGTGTGATAGGAAAGAAGGAAAGTAATGCGATAGAAGGGACAAAGGAAGCAGCGCGCCAGGAAAGAAGGAAGATTAACACATAGTCAAAGCAAGGAAGGCTTGGATTGAAGACCAACCACACAGAAGACAGTTAGAAAGTGGAAAAGTGGAGTCCACTTAGAATTAGGTTTTTGAGTCATGATGTAAGGGTTTTTACCCATTTTGTAATATAAATAGAGGATGTATGAGGTAGTTAGGGGGATCAATAAAGTATCTTTTTGTGAAGAACCTAGTTTTGATGAACCCTTTTTAGTCTTGAGAGTGTTGAGTCACAGTACTAGTTTTGTTGAGAGCTATGGAGCTCGGATGGAGTCAATGTTGAGATGTAATTGATGGTCAGGTCACAAGTTGTGGAGCTTGGTGCGACACTGGTCAACCTCACCATTCATAAATGTATGATGTAATTCTCGTAGTGCAGGACCTTTTTTGATGAATAATAATAATAAGAAGAAAAATATCTTTGTGGAAGTAGCCCAAGGGGTGAACCATGGTAAACATGGTGTCTCTATGTGTGTTGTGTTGATTTTATATGCATAATTATGAATGAATGGATAGATGAATGCATCTATTATAGTTTATTGATAGTACACACTAGAATAATCATGCAAAATGAATGTTATTGAATGGATAAAATGGTAGATATGATGAATGTTATGGTAGAATGCATGTTAATGTAGAAGTAAAAGAAGAAGAACTTCCCCAATCCCTCCATGACTGCAAACATTTGCATCCTGAAGTCACCCATAATCCATCTCGGGTGAGACTACAATATGCACTCTATGCACGATGTAGCCGTCTAGTTTACCAAAAGGGTCGATGGTTTCTAGGGTTTTGTTGGAGAACTAAGGTAGAAATCAGATCATCCCATAACATCCAAAAAATGGTTTTGTTGCCAGCTAGAACTTAGAAGAACAACCTGGAATGGGTTTGATGAAGAAAATGCAGTTTTAAAAAGGGACATTCAGGCCATGGAATCCTATGAAGCAAGAGATTGAAATATGATTGGAGACAAAGAAACTCATGTTCATGCAGAAGGATAATAGAATCTCTAGGTATACATTATGCTAGTATCTGCAAAGGTATGTGTTTACTGATTTGCATGAGGTATATTTATGTTATTTTCCAGAGTTATTACAAGAGTGGTTATTGAGGTCGAAGGGTATCCATACGACTAATCGGATTAGTCGAGTAGAGTGGTTTGCTAAGAACATTGAATGATTAGAAAGGGTTTATAATAAATTCACACGTGCAGTGGATTTTTGGTTAGACAATATTACTGTGGAGTTTATTACTGAATTTGTAGGAGATACAATGAAGTCATATACTGCTGCAGAGAAATATTTGTTGAAGGGATCCATAGGAAGGTACATCAGGTCTCTTTACATGTCAATCAATATCTTATTGCATGATAAAGGCATGATGACTGAGGAATCAGGCAACTAAATGACTGAGGAGCTGGGGGAAGCATTAAGGAAGATCTGATATGTGGAGAGGGATTTGGACATAGGCTAGAAGAAGTAAGCAATGGACCCCATAATGATGAATGAGAAACATACCAGGGAAATAATAAGGAAAGAAAGATTGACACACAATGGATGAACCTACTAGTATAAGATCAATAGTAAGAAGAGGGAAGTAACTGAGCGAGAGGGCTTGGATAGTAATGAGGAAGAGGTAGGGGATATCTATGTGACAGGGAATATTGAGGAAATATTACGCACTATATATGAGAGGAAAACCAAAGGTCAGGGGTCCGGTGCAGAAGAAGGCTCTCCATTCCATATCCGAATTTTTATGGAACCCACAACCCCATATGCGATTGAGACATCTGAAGAAGAAAAACCAGTTAACCAACAAGTGATTAGTGGTAGAAGGATTTTTATAGGACATGGCTCCAATAGAAACTAAAGAAGAAGTGTAAGTTCAACAAGTAGCAGTCAAGTATCTACACTGCGTGTAGGTGCTAGTATAACAAAGTTCACAATGGAAGGATAAGATCCAACTATTAGGTTACCAGATTTTCGAGGAGAAGGGTTGGAGGAACCAGAAACAAATTTGTTTATCTATGAAAATATTTGGGCAACCTAGCAGATTACAGATGAGGATAGAAAGGTTGTGTAGTTGGAAATCACATTTAGAGACTGCACATTGGATTGGTACATGGTTCTCACAGTAAAAAACCCGATAGGAGCACCTACAACTATCACATAAGTAAAGAGGCAATTAATAAATGAATTCTAGAAAGAAAGTTTATAGGATTACTTCATGAATGAAATGATAGAGATTAAGAAGAAGTTGTAAGAATCAATTTGGGAGGTGGACCAGAAGTTGAAAATACTAAAAGGTAAGTTGAAGTAACCTATTACTGATATGAATCATAAAAATTTATTTGTTAACTCTTTATTTCCGCACTTGAAGTATCCTTTGAGGCAACAAAAATTCCAAAGTCAGGTTAAGGCCCTGCAAGCAACCTTATAGTTAGAGAAAATCAATATAAGCAGACAGATCCAACTGTGGAAGAGTTGAGACAAGATCTGAAGAACTTGTCATTTCAGTTAAACCAGAATAAAGGTAAGGAAAAAAGATAAGTTGTTCAGTGTACATTATGTAAGACAGGAGGTCATCATAAGAACAAGTGTACATTATTTGTGCAGTATATATGAGTAGGTATTCCAAATCCATTATCTTTAGGAGGACCATTGTGTGATATATGCAGAACACATGGGCATGATCCCTATAATTATCCCATGATGTCGAATTATCATATAGTACCGAAGAGTACTTTTTGTAATTTTGCAAATAAGTTGGATATGAAGACAAGGATTGTAGAACCTTGGAGCTAATGAAGGAGAGGACATCAGATGCATATAGGGTGCATGATGAGTTAATGACAACACAACTTGCACAAAAACCACAATATAATACCGCGAAGCAGTTTCAAGCACAACCGCGGTATAATAACAGACAACATTTTGGAGCACCACCACAGTATGAAAACACACAACAGTGTGAAGCACCATTAAAATACAATAATGCACAATTGTAGTACAATTAGGGACCTCTGTATAATACACTGCGTAGAGATAATGAGGGTAACAAAGGAGGATTCAGAGGAGGAGGTTGAGGAGGAAGATGCTTTGGAGGAGGTAGAGGACCCGCAATTTTTCATAATTTTCAGAAACCATGGAACTATGCCAGAGACTATCCATAGCCACGAAATACATGTATGTATTGTTGCATTACATACCATGAGACAAAATACTTCTCGACATTGTTGACAAAAATACAGGACAAGAGGAACCAAAACAATCTAAACGTGCAATGGATTGTTGTGGAAAACAGAGAAGAGGATAGGAAGACGATCAACATAGTTACTATAGGTGGAGCCAAGACAAGATAAGATGCAACAAATAAGGATCAATACCAATAGCAGTGGGTCAGGAACAATACAATTCCTAAACATAAGTTTGATGCATGCAAAGAGAAAGAAATATTTAAAGAGGCTAGATAGGATATTCTGAAGGAAAATATTGTGTCCACTTAAGGAAAAAATCTAGTAGATGAGGTACCATTGTATTACATTCCTCCATTATTTGATCACACCAAAAAATATCATCCTTCAAAGAAAGTAAGTAACTTAAGAAACTTTTGGGGGTCTTGCGTCAAATTGTTGAATGATAAAAAATATTTACAAGTATTACAGAGTTTGTTAGAAAAGTGTAATTTTGGGGAAGAAGGGGTGAAGACAGTGAATCAGGTCCATAAGAAGAGAATAAAAAATAGAGAATTCAAGTTGAATGAAAACATTGAAGATTTCAATATGGGAGATATCATACTAGACTTAGCGTCTGAAGTCAATGTTCTGCCAAAGAGGACATGGGGAGATATGGGAGAACCTCAATTAGGGTACTCACCTATTTAGTTGAAGTTACAAAATCAACATATATTGGTGCCAATTGGAAGATTGAAAGGTATACCAGTAGATCTAGTTGGTGTGTGCACCATGGTAGAATTTGAAGTCATTGACATAGTAGAGAACACTTCACCATATGGATTGGGCCTTTGATAACCAAGATATTATCAATTTGAAGACAAGGAATATGATATTTGAATCTGGAGAATACAGAGTTATCGTGCCATTCGATCCCTCAGATGGAGGAAGGTATGTTGAACCCGCAATAGAAAATTTTATTATAGAAGATGTAAATAAATTGTACAAAACCACCACACACGAACATGATTATATCAACCCAACTGTATATGGAATGATGAGTTGGAGGAGTATTAGTTATTATTCCTCAGACTCTGAGACAAGACTTGAGAACTAGCAACAACGATTACATGAATTATCTACCAGAAGATGCACTAGAATGACGTGCGCACTGAGATGGGTTGGTACATAGAAAATCAAATATTTATAGTATTAGATATTTCTTTGAAATCTACACCTTTCCATTGTTGGGGTACACATAAGGAAAATATTAATAACTGGTTTCAGTGCAAAAGGTTACTGCGCATTAGATTTAGCACAGAGAAGGAGAACAAATGTTTGGATAAATATGATGGATTTGGACAACCCAGAGAACACATAGAAAGGTGTACGGTCCAATGGAGATTGGTACCACTAGAAGAATGGCCACACCATTTTATTCACACACTAGAAGGAATCCCAAAGAACTGGTACACAAAACAGGAACAATGTGGGGAAACTACCAATTGGGAAGAAATGCAACATAATTTTTTGGTTACATTTTCCTTTGAACATGAGAGTCTAGAAATAGATATAACACTGAAGGTGGTAAGAGAAAGGATATTTGAAGAACCGAAATTTGAAATAATCCCAACATATCATAATCGGACTAGACAGACAATTAGGCAATTGCTACACTATTATTATGTTGCAGAAGAAGAAGATCCAGTAGAAGAAAACCTGTGCAATATCCAGATCCCATAAGTTGAAGGTGAAAGGGAAGTAGAAGGTCCAAATATAGATTCAAAAGATTATTCTGCAACATTGAATATCAATAAGGTAAATATTGGAATTGCAGAAAACCCAAATATTGGAAGCATTGGAGATTATTGGGAGTATAGTGACTTGTTCCCAATGAAATTTTTAGAGATGAAGGGATTAACATGAGAAATATTAGAGATGAAGATCCCTTTGAAGCCAAAAGCCAGACCTATAAGACAGAGACCTTACATGTTGAATCTAGTGTACAAGGAGAGAATGAAGGAAAAAATTGACAAAATGTTAGAAGCTAGTGTCATAGAACCCATGGAAGAATCAAATGGATCAGTCATATGGTGGTGTAGGAAAATAAGCAAGGGGGGATCATGATTTGTGTATATTTTAGAAAATTGAATGATGCTTTCCTACATGATCCTTTTCCTACCCCATTCACAGACAAAGTTTTGGATAACGTTGGAGGTCAAGAAGCTTATTCCTTTATAGATGGATTTTCAGGATATCATCAGATCAAAATAGAACGAGAAGATAGACATAGGACTACATTTTTTACAGAGTGGGGATCATATTAGAGTTATGCCATTTGGATTGAAGAATGCACCAACCATTTTTTCAAGGGTAGTAATAGACGCCTTTAAATATTTCATACATATAAGTTTTTAGAAGTATATTTTGATGACTGGACAATCTTTAGTTTATTAAAGAATCATGTTGAAGTATTAAGATTGATGTTAGACAGATGCAGACAGTGTCATATCTCATTGAATATTAAGAAATTCATTTTCAGTGCACCTTTTGGTATTTGTTAGGGAATATGGTGTGTAAACAGGATTTACTGGTTGATCCTACTAAAATTGCTATCATAGTTAATTTCCATTTGAAGAGTACACTTGGTCATACATGATATTTTAGGAAGTTTATAAGGGGATATGAACATATTACTACACCAATGGAGAAATTTTTGAATAAGGACATCAATTATCAGTGGAATGGTGAGTTCCAATAGAGTTTGGATATTTTGAAGGAGAAGATGGTGACTGCGCCAATTCTTGTGTTTCCATATTGGTCAAAATAATTTCATGTGCTTGTGGATGTATCAACAATAACATTAGGAGAAATACTAACACAACTAGGAGAAGGTGATATATATCACCCTATTGCATTTGCAAGTAGGAAGTTATTAGAGTCAGAGCAGAACTACAATACTACATAAAGGGAAGGATTATCTATGGTGTATACTTTGCAGAAATTCAGACATTACTTGTTAGGGAAACATTTCAATATGTTTACAGATCATTTTTCTCTTAGATACTTAGTCAATAAGCCAGTGTTGGGGGGGATAATATGCAGATGGCTACTTTTATTTCAGGATTTTGAATTTGAAGTTGTGGTGAAGCCTGGAATATTGAATGTAGGACTGGATCACTTATCCAAGATAACTAATGGAGAAGAACCCAATAAATAGGAAGAAAATTTTCTAGATGCACAATTGTTTTCAGTACATATAGCTGATGAGTATTTTGCTGACATTATTGAGTTTTTGAGTACATGATATGCAACACAAGAATTTAATACTACACAGAATAAAAATATGGTGGTCAGACGTGCATACGAATAATGGATTGCATGTCATTTATACAAGATTGGAGAAGATAACATTTTGAGGAGATGCGTTATGGAGCATGAAAGGCCTATAATTTTAGCAGAAGCGCATGAAGGAATAGATGGGGGGAATTATGTAGGGAAAGATACTACGCAAAAGGTATTGCACACAGGATAATGATGGCCAACCATTCACAAGGATTCAAAGGAGTACTGCCAAAATTGCGATGTCTATCAGAGAGTTGGAAAGCTATCCAGGAGGAATGAGATGCAATTAAGACCTCAAATAACATTACCAGTATTTGAAAAGTGGGAATTAGAATTTGTAGGAATTATTAATCCACCAACAAGAAGATCAAGATATATATATATATATATATATATATATATATATATATTATCACAACAACAAAATACTTAACCTCATGGGATGCGGAAACAACAATGAAGGATTGCAACACATAGACTGCATCACATTTTTTGTTTGAACATGTAGTGACAAGGTTTGGATGTCCAAGAATATTGATGAGCAATCAAGGGACTCACTTTATCAATAGTACAATCCAGGAAATGCTAGAATAATTTGAGATACATCATTAGAAGAACACTCCTTATCATTCTCAGGCAAATGGAATAGTAGAAACATTTAACAAGATATTGGAGAATTCCTTGACAAAGAGGTGTAATGTGAACACAAATGATTGGGATTTGAAGGTAACAGTAGTACTATGGTCTTATAGAACTACATGCAAGAATCTAACATGACATACACCCTTCATTATTGGTGTATGGATAAGAGGCAGTAGTTCCCTTGGATTATTTGATACCAAGTTTGCGCATTTTAACAATTATAGATATGTCAGAAAGAGGCGCAACATAGGAAAGGTTGATGTAAATTAGAAGAAGTTAGAATCATAGATGTTTTCCATTAGGAGGTACAAAAAGAAAAAGATAAAGCATGGCATGGCAGACACATTTAGAAGAAGAACTTAAAAGTGGGAGATCTGGTTCTCGTCTACGACAGTAAGTATTTGCAACACCCAGGGAAGCTTAGAATGCATTGTCTAGGGCCATATCTAATAAAATCTATCATAGATGGAGGTGTTGTACAATTGCAGGACTTAGCAGGCAAGGAAGTTCAAGGACTAGTAAATGGTAGTCGATTGAAACTATATAGGGACAGTCAAACCAATAACCCTCAGTATTTGCAGCTAAAAAATTAGACTTGTACATATTGTAAATAGTAGGCGTTAAGAGAAGGAAAAGAAGAAAAAAGTAGAAAAATGAAAAAAAATCCAAAAATAAGTTAGAGGAATAAGTGGTAGACAGATAGTTGAGAATGACAGCGTGCAATAGACAACAAAATTGTGTGACAAGAAGTGAATATATTTCTTGTAGGACAACTATGATCGAAGGAAATTCAAGTGCACCAGAGAAATGTGATAGTAAAAAAATATTGCACACTGAAAAAATGAAATGGTCAGGAAAAGAAGAACCGACTGCTGAAAAAACGAGGCCCAAAATGAACATTTATGATAGTGGAGGAAGTGTGCTCGGTAAGCTTTGGAGCATTTATGAAAACACTATAGAAGTAAGAATCATGTTCGATAAGACACGCTATGATTTCGAGTGAACACAAAGCTAAGGAGTGAGAAGATAAGAACAAACAAGCAATTTAGAAGACAATCAGTGAATATTTCCAAGAAAGACCATGAATATTTGAGTAAGATGGCACCACCAAAGCCCAGAGCTCCTTGAAAAATACCAAGGAAAACATGTAGTTCCACAAGGCCACCATAGGAGCCAACAGTAGAAGCAGAAAACCCTATGCAAATGGAGGGAGTGGTGGATGTGGATGCCATTCATTCCACGATCATTGAACCAATGATCCCTACAATGGTTGAGGAGAAGGAGCCAACCCCTGTGACAAATCCAATGCATATTAATCCAAAAAAACACGACAGACGAGAAAAACCCAACACAATAACCCAACGTGGAAACAATCCAACCAACAAATAAAAAAGATGAGGAAATAACTGATTTCGATGAGGCGAGTGTTCAATATGGCACATAGTCAGCGCAATAGGAGCAACTACAAGTAGAATATCTCATGCAACAATAGGAGTTTGATGAAGAAGAGGAAGAGGAAGATAAAATTCACCAGGAGGAAGGGCCCTTGAGAGTGCCAGTAAAGGGGAAAGGGAAACAACTGATACAGAGGTCACCACACAAGAAACCAGAGGTAACCCTTGTATTATTGTGCACACCAACAAAATTGAAGGTTTTACTAGATTTGCTAGGATGCGTAGATAAACTGTGCTATGCCGACCAAGATGTAAAAGACACAAACAAATTTCCTAAGTTTGCGTAGCAAGTGTACATGGATAAAAAAGGGGTCAGTGCGAGAGGAGTACCAATACTAGAACCCAAACAATGGATCACATGTTTATATAACACAGGCATAATGAACCTGTTAGAAATCCCACATTTTGGAAGGGGTAGGGACGTAAATAAACATGTCAAACAATTATTATCAATAGTGCACAAAGGAATTATGTGTTTGGATACGCAAGTCTCAATTTATGTCGACTTAATTGCAAAAATAATAGGTCTACCCAAATGGCGAGAAACCTATGCAATATTTGGATGACAAGACCAAGGAGAAAGACTTGGCGGAGGAAATGAAGAAAACCTATGGAACAAAGAGAGGCTCTAGGGGGATCATTATAAACATAATCAGTGAACTCGTGATGAGGTTAGAGAACAATGTTATGGCATGTAAATATCTAAGAAAGTGTTGCAAAGAATAGGTCTCTGTAGGGGTAATAGAAGTAGCCACACAATTCGTGAAGTGAACTCTATTGAGCTGGAGTCCATATTTGTTAAGCCAATTTCTAGATGATTGTAAGGATGCCCAGGATTTAGGAACGAATTTTCATTACTCATGGTTTATCATTATTATTGCATTAGTGGGATGGAAACACCCCAAATACAACATGTTATGTCAAAGAACTGGAAAGTTCCACACAACACTCTATGAAACATTGTGGCACACAACTGTCGCAAGGGATATAAATACAAACTCCAACATATTCTTGACATATCTCGAATAAATACAAGAAACGTTGGCTGAAACTTGGAGGATCCCACCAGATGTAGTGGAGGAATACAAGAATATAACCAAATTTAAACCATCAAGGGATAATATGTGGATCCAGGAAAAAAGGAATCTAGAGAAGGAGTGGTTGCAGATAATATACTGTGTCACAGTAGAGGAAGTGCAATGGGAAAATAAATATTGGAAGGAGGAATGGAAGGTTCCAATGGAGACAAAAAAACACAAGAAACCATCATAAGAAGGCTCCTCACAAAAGAAGAGTACCCTAGCAGTAAATACAATAAAATAAGTAGCGCAAATGAAACAAATAGAGGGGAGCGCAACAAGAATAACACTTAGACAGAAAAATTCTATCACCAAGCCTGTCAAACAACAAAATAACCGTGTAGATTCCACTAATGGGGACACACATAGGGAAGATAACATACCTATGTAGGAGGGGCAATCAGGAGGAGAAATACTAGCAACAAAGACCCCAATGAAAATAGAGGAAACCGAGTCAAGGCCACTCAAGAGGACTATTTTATAGTCACAAGGAGAGGGCAAGAAAATTAAGGTGCATAAGGAGGTCCACCAGTACAACATAACAAAATATGATGCTGAATTAGTTGTAGAAAAAGTAAAGGACCACACTGGAGAAACATATGAAGATGCAGAAAAACAAAGAGAGAAGATAATGAAAGAGTTGACAGAGGTAAAGAAGGTATTAAAGAAGATACCGTTTACCCAAACGCAACACAAAGGGGAAACAAAACAACAACAAACAATGCAAGAATAGGACATACCAACATGAAGTGAGGAGGAGACAATACATATAATGAAACTGACAAGTGAAAATTTTAGTATTACTAAAGACATGGTACAAATGGATGAATACATGGTGCAGAAACAGGTCAAGGACATGGAACAAATGATATTAGTATTGACTAAGATACCAACAAAATAATTATATAGGTTACATATCAGTGTTGCGCAGGAGGTACAATCAAGAGCTAGGACATATGCAATGAACTTGGAGACAACCAAGGAAGAGAAAAAAGTTCTTGAGATAGTCCTCAAAGTACTGTAGATTGAACGTGAGGAGGATAAACAACGTGTATAAAAACTGGAGCAAAGACTTGAAGAAGTCTTCCAAACAACCCTAGATAGTGCACTAGAATGAGAACTCAATGCATAAGAAAAGATAATGAGGATAGCACAGACAATGTAAGGGTAAAAAAATGAGATAGTAGAATTGGTTGGGAAGCTGACACTAGCCACCCCTCCAGAGGTTATATCAGAAAGGGAGTAGCAGGAAACAAAACAAATAGATAGTATTACACTGGAATTAAGATAATAATCATAGCTCTATGAAAGGACCGCACATATTTGGACGCGCTTGGCAGAATACGAAATGATCGAGAAGTTGGATCAGAGGGAAGAAAATTTGAATGTTGCATTTTTGGATTTAAATCAAAGAAAAAAAGAAATTTCCATATCTGAGAGACTGAGGGCCATGTAGGAAATAAACAACCTGCAAGTATAACTAGAGAAAATTCAAGAAGAAAAACAAATAATACAAGCTTAGTTGGAGCCCCTGCAGGAGCAAGATAAGAAGATGATAGCATAGCTAGAACTAGAGAAAAGAAGACTGGAATAGGCGCACTCAGAAAGTAGAGAAGTGCTAAAGGATCACATCACAACGCAGGTGGTGGAGACCCTGACAGAGAAAAGTGTGTAGAAAAAGAACCAAGTGGATGAACTAGCAAAGAAGTTCTAGGCATTGGAGAAATCAATGCAGGAGGCACACACTACTTGAGTGGCTCAGGATTAGCCACACGTTAGTGTTGGGGGCCCATTGGAGCAGAAAATTTTGGGTTTCAATGCAGTAAACGAGGTAAAAGGGACCAAGGAAGCAGCATGCACCAACAAATAAGGAAAGGAACATAAAACAAGGGAAAAAGGAAGAAACACACCATGAAAGAAGGAAGATCAACGTAGAGTCAAAGAAAGGAAGGGTTGGATTGAAGACCAAACACACAGAAACAAGTTAGAAAGTGAACAAGTGGATAACACTTAGAATTAGGGTTTTGAGTCATTATGTAGAGATTTTTACCCATTTTTTAATATAAATAGAGGATGTATGAGGTAGCTAGGGGGATCAATCAAGTATCGTTTTGTGAAGAACCTACTTTTGAAAAACCCTTTTCAGTCTTGAGAGTGTTGAGTCACAATACCAATTTTGTGGAGAGTTGTGGAGTTCATATGGAGTCAGTGTTGAGGTGTAATTGAGGTTCAGGTCACAAGCTGTGGAGCTTAGTGTGACACTGGTCAACCTCACCATTCATAAACTTATGATGTAATGCACACAACACATGACCTTTTTTGATGAAGAATAAAAATAAGACGAAAAAGATATTTGTGGAGGTAGCACGAGGGGGGAGCCACAGTAAAAATGGTGTCTCTATGTGTGTTTTGTTGATTTTGTATTCATAATGATGAATGAATGGATATATGAATGCATCTGTTAGATTTTATTGATAGCGTGCACTAGAATAATCATGCAGACTGAATGTTATTGAATGGATACATTAGTATACTTGATGAATGTTATGGTAGAATGCATGTTAAAGTAGAAGTAGAATAATAAGAACATCCCCAATCCCTTCCATGAATGCAGAAATCTGCATCTTGCAGTCACCCATAAGCCATCTCGGGTGAGACTGTGTTGTGCGCTATGTGTGTGGTGTAGCCTTCTAGTTTACTAGAAGGGCCGATGGTTTCTAGGGTTTTGTTAGAGAAATAATGTAGAACCGGATCAACCCATAACATCCAACATAATGTTTTTTAACTAAATACTTGAGGGTGGAATGATCAGTGAATAATTTGGAGACGAACCCCAACAAGTAGTGGTAGAATTTTTGCAGGGCATATACCATAGCTAGGCCTTCTCGCTCAATGGTAGTATAATTCCACTCCACATCAGATATTTTTTGGATACAAAATAAGATTGGATGATCAATAATTCCTTCCTCTAGATGGGCTAGGATGACACCCAATGTGGTGGACGAAGCATCGACATGAACATGGAAGATCTTGTACCAATCCGGAAAAATCAAATTGGGTGCAATAAATAGTTTTTCCTTCATGGTATCGAAAGCTTGTTGAGATTCTAATATCAATTCTTATTTAATATCTTTACAAAATAACCTTTCCAATGGGGCCGTGATAGGAGAATAATTATGAATGAACCATTTGTAGTATCTGGTATGTCCCAATGTTGCACGCATCCCATGAACTGAAGTAGGGGCCACAATATCTTGGATGACGACAATCTTGTTTGGGTCGACTAGAAATTCATCTTTACACATGACATGGATGATAAATATACCAAAGGGAGTAAAAAAATGCACTTCCTCAAATTTAAAGTGATATGTAGTTGGCGAAATCAATCAAACATTAGAGGGGGAGATTTTATATGGCCTTTTACTAGAATGAACACAATCCAGTTGTCCAAGTATACCTGCAGGAATTTATCGATAAATTCCTTGAATGTTGTTACCTCTATTTGAGAAAATACTGCCAGGGAATATTTTAACCCTAAGGGCATGACTTTATATGAAAAGGACACCCATTTGGTTTCAAAGGTATTTTTGGTTTGATCTTCCTCTATGATCCAAACTTGATTATATCCAGAGAAACCATCCATGAAGGAGTAGGCTTCCCTCCCTCCAACATTCTCCAACACCTCGTATGTGAATGGATTTGGGAAAGGATCATGGACACATGCTACATTTAGGATTTGAAAATTGATGCATATCAAAATTTCCTCAATCTTTTTGTTTGAATAACCATGGGATTGATCCAATCATATTCTTCGATAGGGACAATGATCCCGACATCCAACATGCGATATAACTCCTTTTGCACATTTTATTTGTATATAGGATTTAGATGGTAGGGTATTCTCTTGAATGACTTGGAATTGGGTTTAATTTGGATCTTCATAACTCCTATGGATCCCATGATTCCCTTCATATAAAAAAAACTTCAAGGAAATAAGTATTCATACTCTTTCAAGAGGTCAACAACTTGGGTGAAGTCCTATTTTCCTTGTAATCCCCAATAATGGCCATCTTCGGTGCTTCTTATGTCACAATATTGTGTTTCTTAGTATTGATAGGGCCAACATAATATGTTGTGATCATATTAGACACCCTTCCTTCTAGTGCCCGCTCTCCTTCCGATTCTCAGATCTGGATGTCACGGGGGTCGCCATTATCAATGTTGTCCATTTCATTCTTCCAACAATGTACTTCTTATTTTAGCTTGGCCACTGGATGATGATATGAGTAGAACACTATTGGTTCAAAAACCTTTGGTTTCTCGTGAAAAATAAATTCCTTAACCAGACCAAGAGCTTCGCTGACAACTAGATTATCTAAAGTGAACTAGAATGTCAAAAGGAAATGGTAATTCATATGGATCCACTCACTTTTTTACCACCGGAGTTCCTCTTGGATATACCATCCTTGGGGGACCATATCCATGGTATGGAAAAATTGATGGACCCATTGGTCTTGAGGGATTTTCTTTGTATCCCAATGCCATTTTAAAAAGGATATGTGTTCCCCGGGATCCTTTGTTCCCTTATATCGGTTGGCCAGCTTAAACTTGGCGACGTGCTAGAAGAGAACCTGTATAAACTCGATTACTTACTCCCAGTTTTTAATATTTGGGTTATGTGTCACCCACCACCTTATTGGGGTCCCTCGAGCCATGGAATCCATGGCATGAAGTCTCTACCCTATGAGGACTATCTTCTCCATTTGGACTAGGAATGTCTCCACTGGCCTAGTGCCATCAAAATGCAGGGCGTCAGAAAGTTCAGATCCTATAATGATGAGAGAAGAATATGGGTTGGTACTAGGATGAATGACACCCACCTCTAGAATTTCCTGAACAATTTTGTCAATTCAATTTTTTTGGGAAAAGGTGTGATGATAAGGGTGAACATTGGGAGGAAGACTACCAAGGAAAAGTGGGATGGAATTATCATGGGTGCCACGAGAAGGGGGAAACCCTTGGGGGTAGTAAAAAATAGGTTGGTGTTTGAATAGGAGAATTTGGATGTCAGGATGAATAATGGGCGAGGGAGTCTCAACTACTTGAATGTGATATAATTGGGAAGTAGTGCGATAATGATCTTTTTTGAGGAGTTTCTCCATTTGGTGTGAACTGATATTTTAGGAGAACCTACGGTGATGCCTTGGAAGTTGTATTGTTGAACATCTTGTTGGAAACACAATGGTTAATTCCTTAAAGTCCATGGTGGTGGGCCTAGTGTGTGTAACCATTCATCACCCAAAATAATGTTGTAACAATAGAAAACATGTTGGATTTTAGGTGATAATGACCAATTTGCAAGCACACATTTTCACAATGACCCCCACATTTCATCAAACGTCCATTAGCAATCATGATTTGAAAATTATTGACTACACGAATATAAAATAGGGTGTATATAGAAATGCAGTGATGAATACAAGTATGGGTATTTCCACTTTCAACAAGGATAATGACTTTTCGATTCTTGATATACCCAATTAACTTAAGGGTTTGGGGAGAAAGGATACTAGTGAGAGCATTCAAAGAGACAAGCGGCTCAATTTCTAGTGGATCAAAGGGTGGGATAGCATCATCATCTTGGGGTAGTGATTCATGTGAATTTTAGAAAGAAGCATAGAAAGGGAAATTCACACAAAGCTTGCAAAAAGAACGAAAAAGAAAGAAGCAAGAATGAGAGAACGAATTGAGAATGAATGTAAAAATTGTATTACATGAATTTGTAATAAATACATGAAGAAACCATGATAATAGGTCAATGCTCCGTTTATAGTTGCATGACCAATTTAATTATTCTTAGTAGTGATCTAGAGTGAAGTAGACACTCATGAACATAAATCAAAGTTTAACTACCACCTAGTATTAGTCAATTGTTAAAGAAATCAACAATTAATAGAGTCCACATGTTTGGAGGAGAGAGAAGATAAATCATGCATGAAATATGTTCACTCCTTCTCTTAGGCATGAAAAAATCAAAATTTTCATGAGACAAAAGAAACTACCTCATGCATGATTTTTCCTCCACTAGTTTAACTGAACTCTCTACTAGTCTAACTGAACTCCTGGCTGAAGTCAAACTGAAGAGGGAGGCACCCCTATTTTGTAGGAGGTGCCTTGTTTTTTAGGAAATATTATCTAGAGAGAATATTCCATCTCTAGGTAGTTCCCTCAACCTTATACTATCAAACTTAGGAAAATTAATCACTAGGTGAGTGTGTAATTAATCTAACACCTCCCTTTGAACACTACTATGGTGTAAATAAAGAATGGGTATCAAATACAAGGCCATCTAAGGTACGCATGTTACAATGCATATAAATGAATGAAGAAAAAAAAGTGAGGAAAGAGGGAAAATATCATGGGAAACCTGCCCCCCCCCACCCTCAAATTACAATGCATAAAAAATGAAGAAGGAAAGAAGGACACCTGCTAACCAACTATGTCCTTCACTCCAATGCGACCTTGAAAATGTGAAAGGGTATGCTCGGTGAATATTTTTTTGAATATGTAGATGTTTTTATGGATCTGATGAAGTAGATGCACTAGTGTCATGTATACAAAAATCCACTTTCTCTTATTGGAAAGAAGAAGATCCAAATCCCCTTAATTCATAAAATTTTTCCAATATAGATTCTCCTCATCCTTTGCATAGGAATGAGGGTTAAATGCAAGAACTGTGTAGCAATAAATGCACATTACTTGTTCTGTGTCTATTAGCACATATGGATCTCCCTCAAATTGGAATCTTTTCCCTCTATGATTGACAGGATCATCCATAAAATAATCGATTATCAATAGGATGGATTCTATCCATTTGGGTCTTTGATATGAATGCTCAATATCTTTTGAATCTAATTTGGAAAATAGATCCGAAATATAGTAGAATTCATCTCAAATGAATGGAATAGAAGGATGTGAATATAATTGTATATATGTATTTGCATGTGGCTCCTAAGATGCATAAGTCTCTTCAAACTGAGAGGCATGCTCTTCTGATGGATTTTCTATTAGCATTGTCTTTTCAATATTTTGCATGATTTATTCACAATATTCCTTTATCCCAAATAGGACCTCCAATTTGGTCCATAGTTCATATGGATTTGAGAGTGATGGGTCCTCTACATGATACTATAGTTCACGAGAAATAAACATGCAAATAAGTCTAAGATCCATATCTTCTCTGTTGAGAAAATCATTTTTCTCATCAGTGGAATTAGGTTCTACTTTTGTTGCAATGGGTATTTGATATAATCCTCTTCTTATGAGAAGAAGAAGAATCTTTGGATTCTGTTGAGGGATACTAAATCCCTTTAACTCAACAACAGAAACCAAACCCGCCACCGAGGCCCAATTAGACTCTGCAACGTTTGATAGTGGAATGGTTCTCCATATCTCTTGATCCAGCCAAATAATCGATGGGATTTACATAGTGATCGACAATATATCTTCTTGTGAAAGTACCTCATTCAGTTTAAATGTTCTCTTTTTGTATTTTGTTTTATTAGATAGGTCTGATAAAAAAAATGTGTGATGGTATAAACCATTTGGTAAAAGGGGGGATCTTAACTACTGAAGAAGGCTAAGCTTGGGATAACCCTTGTGCTCAAGCATGCAGACAAATATTTTCACACTTGTGACAAGCCTAGTAATAATACATCACTTGTTGGTATTTCAATTATTGCTTGAGATACAATTATCATAAATAAAATATGCATGCAATAAGATGATGGCAAGAAAAATAGTTTCCTTACCTTTAATCATTAATCACACATTAACAAAACGATTTGCTTCCCATCATTAAGAACAAGCGCCACAAAAAATATTAAGAAATATAACTTATCAATAGATTCATAAACTCTTACTCATTACAACATCCATTCATGAAATAAAGTTGGAAGTAGTTCCTCCTCAACACAATCATACATGCCTTTGATGAAAAAAACAGAAGTTTGTCTCCGGTCCTAACCAAGACTTCTCAAATAAGGTAGTTCATACATAGTTCTTTACAATTCCAAAAATGAGGTTTTTTTCCAAAACCATCGACCTTTCCTAAAAGGTCGATCCTCTTATTTATAACAAATCATTAACTAAAAATAACTATCAAAAGTGCAATCTAAGTAAAACAAAACATCACCACTGTTGCTGATAGGAAACAATAAGGAGATTATCCAAGATTTGAAAACTCAGTTGTCCTCTAAATTCGACATGAAGGATCTTGGTGCTTCAAATTTCATTTTGGGCATGGAAATTAAAAGAGATCGAAAAAGGAGGAAACTCTGGTTAAATCAGAGAAAATATGTCGAGACAATATTGCATAGGTTTAATATGCAGGAATGTAAATCGGTCAAGGTTCATATTCCCGTTGGTGTAAAGTTATCTGTGGATCAGTGTCCCAAGACACATGAAGAAGAGGAGGACATGTCTCATGTTCCATATGCGAGTGCAGTTGGTAGTTTTATGTATGAAATGGTTTGTACTAGACCAGACATTGCACATGCAGTGGAAGTTTTGAGCATATATATGTCAAAACCAGGGAAGGAGCATTGGACAACAGTAAAAAGGGTTTTCAGGTATTTGCGTGGCACTGCTAGCTATGGATTGTGCTATGAAGGAAGACCTGGATTAGACAGAGTGGTCGATATACATGGATTTGTGGATGCAGACTGGGCTGGAGATTTGGATCATAGGAGATCCACAAGAGGGTATGTGTTTAACCTGTTTGGAGGAGCAATAAGTTGGATGAGCAAAAGACAGGTTGTAGTGGCACTTTCAACTATAGAATCTGGATACATGGCAGCCACTCATGCAAGTAAGGAAGCAGTATGGTTACAAAGATTGTGTTCAGGTATTGGGTTGGTACAAGAAGCTGTAAGGATAGAGTGTGACAGTCAGAGTGCAGTTTTCTTGGCAAAGAACCCTGCTTATCATT